>RJWJ010038552.1:0-14937 GCA_004363605.1 Indri indri
AACTTGGAAGATTTACCTGGGCAGAGAGGACAATATCCAGAAAATCCTTGTACTTCCTCTTCTGAGTGTTATTCTGCTGCTCCCCGGCCTTAAAGGACTTCTTTCTGTCCTGGATCATCTTTTCTGGGTAGGATAATAGTTCCCCATCACCAAAGTGACAGCAAAGTAAATCAAAGTCAAATAAATTATAAAGCAAGCCATAGCCCATGAATAGCTCCAAATCTTGCTTGATTTCCAGAGGCCAAAGTGAGTACATGATATTTAAATAGATTTAATTTTCACAATTAGTTCATTTCCTCATTAAATGGGCAACTTTTGATGAAAACTCCAAAAATAAACACAACAGACCCAAATATAGTTTATATCCAGTAGGTAGGCAATATAATTAAGATGATTTTAAATTTAGACTCAAACGACCAATTGTTCTTTCCTTCCTCAGTCTGAAATCTTATCTTCATGGAAAAGTTATCAAATAAAATGGAATGAAATGGAAGATAGCAAAAAAAAAAAAAAGTTAACATATGTATAACTGAAGGGGCTGAAAGAAAAAAAACTGAAAATGCGGAATAGAGATAATATTTAAAACCATAATTCCAGCAAACTTTCTGGAAATAGGAGCAAATTTATATCTACATATTGAAGGACCCATCTTATGCCTGGAAAAATTGGAACAGAATGGCCAATTCCTTTACATATTCTAGTAAAACTATTTGACATTAAAGACAGAAGAAAAAAATTCTCAGAGACTCCAGACAAAAAGGTTGAACCACTTTTCGGGGTGACAAAGTTAGGCTAGCATCAGACTTGCCACCGGCAATACAGAACTCAAGGCAATGGTAGAGCATTCTTAGGAAATTCAAGAAAGTATGAGATAAGTATTTTACATCCAGCCAAACTGCCCTTCGAGTGTTAAGGCTATGGAAAAATGGGTTTAAATACGCAAGAACTCAGGGGATGCTGTGGTTATGAGCCCTTCCTGAGAACACAGAGGATGAACTTCATCCAACCTAGAGATGACTGCAAGAAGGTTATTAAAAGAACTGAGGTGGGCATTTAGGAGATTTAATTCTAGATCTTAGACTAAAACAGAGACCTGGGTGGAACAATAACATATGAACATTAACAGTAAGAATAATGCAACTAAAAATATAATACATGGGAGAGAGAAAGGGGAAAGCAGACTAACATCACCAATAGCTGTACAGGTAAGAAATCGAACTCAAAGGACATCATTTAAAACTGATAAACCATGAAATAAGCCAGTAACAAAAGGACGAATAACCCTGTATGATTCCATTTAGATGGAGGTACCTAGAGTAGTCAAATTCACAGACAGAAAGTAGAATGGTGGCTGCCAAGGGCTGAGGGGAGGGAAGAATGAGGAGTGATTGTTTAGTGGGTGTGGGGTTTCAGTTCTGCATGATGAAAAGAGTTCTGGAGATGGACGGTGTTGACAGCTGCTCAACAGTGTGAACGTACTTAATACCGCTGAACTGTACACTTAAAAATGGTTAGTTAAGATGGTAAATGCTATATTTTATGTATTTTATCACAATAAAAATTAATGACAAACCAGACAGCAAATGGTTAAGTAAGGAAAAGGGGAATTAAGGATTCCATAAAAGGACTAAATACTGTGGTAGCCATAGAACAAAAATATAATGTCAAAAGACATTACACTTAAAAAGAACAAAGAAGACATACCACATAGAGAAAGAAACAGCATGCTGGATTGAAGAATGTGACCCCAGACTTTATGTCCACTTAGGACCTGTGAATGTGGCCTTATTTTGAAATACAGTCTTTGTAGAAGCACAGCCATGTGTTGCTTAATGACGGGAATGCATTACGATAAATGCATCATTAGGCAATTTCATGGTTGTGCAAACATCACAGAGTATGCTTATACAAACCTAGATGATATAGCCTACTACACACCTGAGCTATATGGCATAGCTTATTGCTCCTAAGCTACAAACATGTAAAGCATGTTACTATGCTAAATACAGTAGGCTATTGCAACACATTTATAAGTATTTGTGTATCTAAACATACCTAAACATAGAAAAGGTAAAGTAAAAATATGGTATTATAATCTTATGGGACCACCATTGTATATGCAGCCTGTCATTGACACATTGTTATGTAGCACATGACTATAATCGAGTTAAGATGAAGTCATATTGGAGTAAGGTGGGCCCTAATTCAATGATTGGCAACCTCATGAGAAGAAAGAAATTTGGAAAAAGATAAATAAAGAGAAATTGACCATGTGAAGGCAGAAGTTAGACTTATGCAATTGCAGGTGAGGAATTCTAAGGATTGCTATCAAACACCGGAAGGTAGAAAGAGGAAGGACGGATTTTTCTGTAGAGTCTTCAAGAGGGAACGTGGCCCTGCTGACGCCCTGATTTTGTATCTTCAGCCTCCGGAACTGTGACAGAATAAGTTTCTGTCGTTCTAAGTCACCCAGTTTGTAGTTATTTGCTATGGCCTACATCTACTAAGAAATTAAATCAATAATCAACAACCTTCCAAAATAGAAAAACCAGGCACAGATGATTTCACTGGTGAACTCTACCAAACATTTAAGAAAGAAATTAAACCAATTTTCTACAATCTCTTCCAGAAAATGGAAGCAGAAGGACTACTTCTTGGCTCATTTTATGAGGCCAGCATTACCCTAATACCAAAACCAGACAAAGATATTACAAGAAAACTACAGACCAATATCTCTCACAAAGATGCAAAAATTTTCAACAAAATATTAACAAATTGAATCTAACAATATCTAAAAATAATTATACACCAAGACCAACTGGGATTCATTTCAGGTATGCAAGGCTAGTTCAATATTCAAAAATCAATTAATGTAAAAAATATTACATCAACAGACTAAAGGAGAAAAATCATATGATCATATCAATAGATGCAAAAAAATCATTTGACAAAATCCAACACTCATTCATAATAATTTTAAAAAAGACCTCCCAGAAAACTAGGAATAGAGGGGAACTTCCTCAACTTGATAAAGAACATCTACAAAAACCCTACAGTTTACCTCATACATAATGGTGAGAAACTACATGTTTTCCTGATAAGATCAGAAATAAGGTAATGATGTCCTCTCTCACCAATCCTATTCAACATTGTCCTGGAAGTCTTAGCTAATACAATAAGACAAGGAAATGAAAGGCAGATTGGGAAGGAAGAAATAAAAACGTCTTTGTTCATAGATGACATGATTGTCGAAAATCCCAAAGAATCAACAAAAACCTCCTGGAACTAATAAGCAATTATAGCAAAGTTGTAGGATACAACATTAATATATAAAAGTCAAT
This sequence comes from Indri indri, assembly GCA_004363605.1. Lineage (NCBI taxonomy): Eukaryota > Metazoa > Chordata > Mammalia > Primates > Indriidae > Indri > Indri indri. Next base: position 3,342 of record RJWJ010038552.1, read on the forward strand.
TGCTTTCTTATATACTACAAATAAACAATTGGAATTTGAAATTAAAAACACTACAGCATTTATATTAGCTCTAAAAATGTAACAGGTCTAAATGTAACAAAATATGTATAAGACCTGTATGAGTAAAACTATAAAACTCTGACGAAAGAAATCAAAAAAGATCTAGATAAATGGGAGATATTCCATGGACATGCAGGAAGGCTCAATATTGTCAAGACATCATTTCTTTCCAACTTGATATATAGATTCAATGCAATCACAATCAAAATCCCAACAAGTTATTTTGTGGATCTCAATGAACAGATTCTAAATTGTGTATGGTATGGGAAAATACCCAGAACAGCCAACACAACAGAAAAAGAGAAGAACAAAGCTGGAGGATGGACAATACTTGACTTCAGGATTTACTCTAAAGCTACAGTAATCAAGATAGTATGGTGTTGGAGAAAGAACAGACGAATAGATCAAGAGAGCACAACAGAAAGCATAGAAGTAGATCCACACGACTAAAGCCAACTGATCTCTGATAAAGGAGCAAAGGCAATTCAACGGAGAAAGGATAGTCTTTTTGACAAACGATGGTGGAAAAACTGGACATCCAAGCAAAAAAAATTGAATCTAGACACAGATCTTACAGCTTTCACAGAAATTAGCTCAAAATGGATCATAGACATAAATGTAAAATGCAAAAGTGTAAAACTCCTAGGAGATATCATAGGAAAAAATCTAGGTGACCTTGGATTTGGTGATGACATTTTAGATACCACACCAAAAGCACAATTGATGAGAGAAAGAAGTTGGTAAGGTGGATTCATTAAAATTAAAAATCTTTTGCTCTGTGAAAGATACTTTTAGGAGAATGAAAAGACAAGTCACAGACTGGGAGAAATATCTTCACAAAAGACATATTGGATAAAGGACTGGTATCCAAAATATACCAAGAATTCTTAAAACTTACAATAAGAGCACAAACGACCCAACTGAAAATGGGCAGAGGATCTGAACAGACACCTCACCATAGAATATATACAGATAGCCAATAAGCAAATGAAAAGATGCTCAATATCATATGTCATCAGGGAAATGCAAATTAAAATAACAATGAGTTACTACTACATGAATTTCTCTACAACCTGAGTATAGGGCAATCGCTCTCAACTCAGGGCTATTTTGACCCCAGGGGACATCCATTGATGTCTGGAGACATTTTTGGTTGCCACAACTGTCAGAGTTCTACTGGCATTGTGTGGGTAGATTTCAGGGATGCAGCTAAGCATCCTACAATGCACAGGTCCCAACAACAAAGACTTATCCAATCCAAAAGGTCATTAATGCCAAGGGTTGAGAAACTCTGGACTGGAGAAAGGCTTTTAATGATTACTAAAAATCCAGATGCAAGAAAAGAAAATATCGATAAATTTGACTAAATAAAAGTATATGATTTTGAAAAGGTTTTATTTTGAAGTTTTGAAAGAATTTAACATTTAGTATTTTCCCAAATTCTTTGCATTTTGTTTTTATCATGATTGTATAATATAAAAAAATGAAAAGAATTTTTTCACCAAGTTCTATGTAGCTGCCCCCCAAAACCCACTCCCGTTTACTCCTATGAACCATACAAATATTAACATTTTCTGTGTGGGCCATGATGCAAAAAGGTTTAAGAACTACTGCTATTTATAATGCCCACTGGTGTCAAACTGTTTCTATCCTACTTCTCTGAGTGTTTTCCTTATATATCTATGTGCATGTGTATATATACATATGTGTGAATGTGCATGTGTTGGTATGTCTTGCAAATTTCCTGGGGGCAAAGGTATTTGACATAGCAACTATCCTTTATATTTAACATTTATTCAGTGCCATACACTGTCCTAAATGCTTTATATATATATATATATATACACACACACACACACACACACACACACATATATATGTTTTATATATGTATTCATCATCACAATAAACCTGTGAGATAGGTTCTTTTTTATCTCCATTTTACAGAGATGAAGTAGTAACTTGTCCAAAGTCACACTGCTAGTAAGTGGTGGAGCTGAGGAAGGATTAATTGACTGCTTGATAAGTATTCTGTATTACGGTGTTCAAGAATGGTAATGTTGAATTGCTTAAAAAGCTTAATCTATTTCAATTTTTGTGTTTATGTTTTGCTAAAACTATTTTTGAATCAAGCTTCTTTTAAATGCATGTCCATGTTTACTGTTCCTATTCACTCCTGTGTTGCATGAATGTTTTTACCTGCTCATTATTACTGCAATCACTGCACAAAAAGCCATATTCCATGTATGTTTTGAAATTTTAAATGCTCACCTGTTATACTTATATTAATAATAATTGTATATAATAAAAATTATATAATATATGGAAAAGTTCTCATAAGACTACTACTATGGATGTAGCAAAGTCTTCTAAAGGATTCAAGTTGTATTTCACTAGAGCAGTGTTCTCATAAACGTTCCATTAAGAACAAATATTCCTTCTCTTTTCACATTGAAGCTCACCCTCTAGATAGGCACAATACAATCGTGACAGTGTATGGACATGGGCCACCCAGATTCGACAAATACCTGTGTACTGATGCACCTCTTGGATTAACTTCTGGAAGTGGTGGCCCTTAGGACTGAGTCTGAAAATCATATCATGGTGATACCAGAAACTGTACATGCGGTTACGTATAATTCTGCCGATTCCAAACGTGGCTTTTACATAACGATCATGGGTGCTAGAGGAGAAAGTTGGGACAACGTGTTAATAAATGGTTTAGAGAATGGTGAACAAATATCTTTTTTGTTCTCCTGTCACTGACCTGTTTATCTGGCAGTTGGACTCCTGGCTGAAAGCACATTTCATGATCGTATCCAGGGCCAGCAAGGTGATGTGCTCATAAACATCCACGCTCGTGTTCTGAGTGCTGCACAGCTTCTCCCACTTATCCTGGCACAGGAGGTCAAGATCAACATCCTCACCACCATCAGACTGCCTTTTGAAGGCTCCTGCCTGACTCTGCCCTTATGATCTAAGGGAAACAACCCTGACCCAGCAGGAACCAAAAGTCACATGAGGAAATAAGCCATGTGCTTTCATTGGGCACAAGGAAGGGAAACACGCACCCAGCTGAGCAAGAAAGAGCGAAGTGCATATCTGGTAAATGGCTGTGGTAAGGAGCTGTGGCTTTTCAATTATTACCATAACTCTGCTTTCAAACAGACCAGAGCTCCATTAAAAAACACAATCATGGACACAAGACCCATAATTACAAGAGGTTTCCCCAGGGCTTCTTCCATCTTCAATTCCCGGCTGGCTAGATACCACTCCACTACTCTCAACCACCATAACCACACTTAAACTTGGAACATTTTCAAAAACATTTTAGATCATCCCGAAGTGGGGGATGGAGAGATGGTGTGGAGAGAAGCTGCCGCCAGGAGCCGACTCCCAGCCAAGCACAGCCTGTGCCCACCCGAATTCCCCGCAAAAGAAGACCTACTCGCACTGCCCTGAAGTGCTTGGCTTGACTTTTTAGAACTACCACAAAGTCCCCAGTTGAAAATATATTTGTCATAATAAGCATTCTTTGTGTAAAAACACAAATACATTGAAATGTTGATTTTTTTTTTTTTTTTTGAGACAGAGTCTCACTGTGTTGCCTGGGCTAGAGTGCTGTGGCGTCACCCTAGCTCACAACAATATCAAACTCCTGGGCTCAAGTGATCCTCCTGCCTCAGCCTCCAGAGTAGCTGGGACTACAGGCGTGCACCACCATGCCCAACTAATTTCTTCTATATATTTTTAGTTATCCAGCTAATTTCTTTCTATTTTTTTAGTAGAGACGGGGTCTCATTCTTACTCAGGCCGGTCTTGAACTCCTGAGCTCAAACGATCCACCCGCCTCGGCCTCCCAGAGTGCTAGGATTACAGGCATGAGCCACCACGCCCAGCCTGAAGTGTTTAAATTCAGTTCAACCTACACTTGTTGAGTACCTACAGGCACTAAGCTTGGTGCTAAGGACTTGGAAACCACAAATAAAAGGCAAAGAGAGTTTTAAAAACTTTTACCAAAGTGTCAATCGTTTAGTCAAATAGCTTTCATCAGAACCATGTAAGTTTTACTGAGTATAAATGGTGAGCTTAGAAGAAATGAAAGCAAAGGCAAGGCTTCTGCGCTTGAGGCACTCCGAGTGTGGAACAATTCAGCAGAGGAAGAGTGAGAGGAAACCCAGGGAAATGTGTGGCTGAGAAAGGAGGAGGGCAGAAATTGCTCCTAAAAGTGGAGAGAAAATTCAAATACAGTCACTGCTGGATTGAAATTGTGCTGAAGCCAAACAGCAACCAGAGTGGAAAGAGGATGCTTTCCTCCTTCTCTGTCTTGTGAGGACTTGCATCATGTTTTTATCACGATCCCGGCAGACTTCAGTTCGATCTCCTTCTGTGAGCTTGGCTGAGAACCAACCAATGAGCTGGTAACAGTGGTTCCTCTGAGGACAGGGATGGGTTTACAGATGATGAGGGAAACTTTGGCTTTGGTTTTAACGTGTTCAAAGCATTTATGATGAAACTGTATTAATGAACTACTTGCGTGATTTCAAAATAAATACAATCTAAAGATTTAAAGCCATTGTACAAGTAGAGTTGTGGAATAGAACTCATTTATAAGTCAGACACTGCCCACAGGAATGTTCCCCTACAACGTCCCTTTCCCTCTTTGGAAGGCTCAGGTCAGTGCCTAATGATCCTCCACCACCTACAAGAGGAAACTCACATCTGCAATTTTAATACAGACGTTGTTCTTTGCTCAGTCCTTTATGGCCATCGGGCAAGTCCATGTAAACCTCCAAACCTTTGTTCAAGCTGACTCACTCTGCTTCAAATTCTCTCACACATACTACCTGTGTATTCAAGTCCAGCTTAGATTTCATGGTAAATTTGAGTCTCCTCTGAATCTGAAGCTGTAATAGCTGTTCCTGCCTTTCTTACCTGTCACCTACAGCACTCACTGTCTAAAATCTCACCACTTGGTACTTGGCTTATTACCATAGGATCTCAAAATATATCAAAGACAGAGGCCCAGATACATATTTTTTAATCACCCAAAGAACATCACAAAGGCTTACAGACACCTATTGCTCGATGGGTACTTGTACATTGGTTAATTTCTAGAAATCATTGACTTGATTTTCACCGCCCACTAAACATATGCCTAATACAGTCCCTGTTAGAAGTGTTTCGTGATGCACCAGGGCACACCCCACTCTCACTCACCAGCATCGTGTTTACAGAATGGGCTATCACTTCGACGTAGGTTTTCAGGATGTTAAAGTGGAATCCAGGAGTTAGTAGGCGACGGTGCTGGAACCACTTCGGCCCTTCTAGGTTCAGCAGTCCTTTTCCTTGAGAGATAAAAGGCACATACCATTTTATTATTAAACAGATTAGATGAAGAAAGAGATCAGAAGCACAGACAGCATGGAATGACCATGACCACAGGGAGTCAGGAAATAGTGGAATATCAAAGCAGTGCTCATGTATTAAGATGGAGGTGCATTTTGATGCTTACATGTAGGATGGATGTATCTAACATTGTGAGAGTTTCAAAGGCTGATAAGTTTCAAAGCCTGTTAAGATGAGAGTGCTAATCCTGAAATCACCAGTCACTACCTGCGTAGTAATTGAGTAAGTAACTTAACCTTCCTTGGTTTTCTCAACAATGAAGTATGATAATAAATACCTACCTCATTGTGCTGCTGTGCAAATTAAATGAAGCTGCAACCTCCTCCCTAGCTTACACTAGAAACACAACAAATGAATTCATCTCCTCTCCACTCCGAACCCATCCATAAACTACTCTGAACAAAATTCACAAAAAAGTAGGCCAGAGTGTCCACTCTGTCCCCAGATGTCCCCTCCTTGAGCCCTGGTCTGTGAATGATATTAATACAAAGTGAAAACACTTATCGAGCCCAACATTTCACTGTCTTCTATTGCCAGAGTAGCCCACTAAGGATTTGGCTTTAAAAGGACTTTAAAGTTTATTATTAATAATACATAATTGATGCCATTCATTGAGTGCTCCCAACATGCCAGGCTTGTGAGGCAGGCATGATCTGGTGCTGGTGCAATGCCAGCCATCACATTAAGTGCTGAAAATATGCATTTCTTTTGATCCTCACAACAGCCCAGTCATGTTACTCTCATCCTCATTTTCAAAATTGAGGAAACTGAGGTGTTAGAGAGATTAAGTGACTTCCCCAAGATCACATTCAACTAGTCAGTGCGGGAAGGAACAGGATCAAATCTAAGTGTTCAGAATCCAAGCCTATAATTTTTATTGAATTCCTTCCTTGTCTAACATAAATACCTGTTGTATGATTAAAGGGCTTAGTTTATCTGTTCACAGAATATTGCCAAAGTGTACTTTAGAGCAAAATTTTACCAGTTTGCATACGTAAATAAAGGAACTCCAATAAGAAAGGAAAAGATTTAAAAAATCAAAAAAGAAGAAAGGATAAAAAAAGAGCATAGGGATGGTGAGACTGCAGTTTTAAAGGGAGAGATGGGGGACAGATTCCCGCATCTGCTTCTTGAGAATGGGACTTTGGAGAGAAAAACGGACAAAGAGACTTTCCAGGCTGTTGTGCTGTGTTGACCTTAGAGCTCCCTTTTGACCTTTCCGCTAGATAACTTTCAGTGTAGATATTCCTCACTCTTAATGCTTTTGAATTCAGAGTTGAGTTTCTCTGGGATGCTTTACTACGGAAAGGAGACTTTAAACGAGAGTGGGTTACATTGCTCATTGACACATACATACCAAGACATGGGACTATGAACTTGTACAGGTACTGGGACTTGGGATCTGCAGAATCAAGCAGAGGAAACAAAAGATGGCATTAGAAGGAGCACTCATTACCGATCAAAGTTGGCACGGTTTTCTCCATTCGCCTGCAGTAACCGCAGAGAGTGAGCAAGAGGGAACCCAGGGCCCACACCCTGCGGCCCTTGGCAGCCTGGGGAAACCAAACGTCTGGGTTCGGGTACCAGAGAACAGCAAGCCCTACGAGGCAGACAGGTACACAAGCCCAGATTCTTCCTTCGTTTACACTGCCTTCAACAAAAGCAGAGATTGCCTGAGGGTTAAAAAGTTTCCAGAATAGGAGTTGAGACATCATATATCCTTTATGGAGGGCAAATGAACTATTAGAGCAGGGTCCGGCAGACACCAGGTAATGAGGCCAATGCCTTTTGGTGTTCTTGTGAACCCTGACGTGGAGGTGTTTTATAGCTCTTGTCTTTAAGAGGTGAACATGGAGCAAATCAGAGCAGGGGGACTGGGAACACAGAGTGGTCAGGGAAAGCCCGTTTTCTTTTATTAGGTTTTATTAAGGGTTATGGATACAGTGGCACAGGAAAGAAGATTACAATACGAGACCGTGGCTTTACAAAGTTGATCAAGCAAACACTGGATGTTTTAGTGTTGCACTGTGAAACAATCCATGATGAAAGCCTTGAAAAAGGATTGGGTATGGGAGGTAGACAACTCATGCCCCCAAAGGAAACACAGTTGAGAAATATGCAGAGAGGAAAACCAAAATTTCGATCACAAGACGTTCAACTGGTAAATGAATGATCTAGCATTCAGGTTTGCATTGACCTAGCAGAGGCACAGTTCTTTCTGATTCCTCTGAAAATTTATGCTCAATACAGGGAGTGGGGCTGGGGAGTGTTGCCGACACCAAAGTCACAAAACCAAGGGAGGCAAAGGAAGCCCATGGCAAGGCTGGTAATACCAGCTGGGCTTTAAGATACACTGACCTCAAAGAGCCCAAGGAGTCCTGTACGAGACAAGGGACTGAGGAGGACACGGGAAGCCCCTTCAGTATTTGCAGGAAACCACACTTGCTCCAGTGTCTCTTTAAGGCTCAATACTAATCTTCGCTTCAGAATCCTGCCCATGAGTTCTGTGCATTTCACTCCAAGGAGGATTAGGTCCCTTTTCTTACCCGTTCTGCTTAGAAATGTCTTTGCATAGTCTGGGTCATAGATAAAGAAAAATGCCTGAAAAGGCCCAATCCAGCAAGGGAAAGCACGAGGGTATTTTTCAACAATCTCCTCTATCTTCTCCATTTTATCATCTTGAAAAATCTGCAGTGGAAAAAGGAAAGGAAATTAGAGAACCAGCCAGGCTGGACTTGTCCCCTCTTACAGACACAAGCTGAATTTAGGGCCTGGTTAAGGTTGCACAGGATAAGGTCAGAGCCTGACCCTTTTTCTGGAAGTGAGTGAACATGCTTTCTTTGGGATTTCTAAGCTTGAGGGATAATTTTCTAAATAAGGTTAGTGTATTTATCTTCTCAATATAAACATATGTTGTACCCCCAGACCGAGTCACTGTCAAATAACTTGAACTATGAGTTGTTTTTCCAACAGAGGGAGAAGTGAGCTGAGTCACACTCTGCCTTACCTGCTAACATCACACTCATATTAGGAGTGGGGTCTGGAGGTTAAAAAGATTTCTTTCCTATGTGGTAAACTAACTGTTAGTAATTGAACATGGCCCACCATTCAGCTCACCAGTCCTTCTCCCTGTTCCAATCAGTGATTCCTAACAGTAAATGCTTCTCTTGAAAAACCTGCCAACTCCATCTACAAAGAGAATCCAAAATTTTCTGCCTGTAACAGTAGAAGGCCCACTTACCTAGATGTGTGAAGATGGAAGCAAACTCAAATACAAAACTCTCAGCTTCCAACATCTATGAATGAGAGTGCAAATACTACTATAAGAGAAGGACTTTTTACTTTTATAAGCAGATTTCTAATAGCTCTCTTAAACAGTTTCTCTAAGTCACTGAAAATAAGATTCATTCACATTTGCTTCTTGTGTAAAGTACGGGGCACCCATATGTGTGTGTTTCAGTGTGCCCATCTATACACTTCAACAACATTGTGCGGGTCCCTACCTGCAAAGCAACTTTAAGGCTGGCAAATTCTTTCTCATGTTCTTAGCCTCAGCAGAGATGGAAAGCTCTGGCTTCTACTTTCCTCTGTTATCACTTAGTAATCTGAACCCATGAAGTGTTCTTTGGCTAGTAAGGCCACTGAAAGGTTGAAACTTTTGAAATCTAGTTCCTGAAATGCTGCAGACTCTTTTTGGCTAACACTGCCATAATCAAGCCGGTGACAAGTGCCCACTGACTACCCTGAGTGGTGGTTTCCAACAGTGTAAATATTTTTTCATTTATTCATTCATAAACAATAAACAAACAAGTATTTATTGAGTACCTATTACATATATCAGGTGATAAAGATACATTGAAATATAAGAAAGGCAAGATCTTTGCTCTCATGGAAATTATAACCTAATATGAGGACTTTTTGTTTAGGTCAAAAATTGTCATAGACACCCCCAGACACATGAAAGTGTTTGGTTACACTTTTCACAGCTCCTGACTGGATAGACAGGACAGAAAGCTATTTTAAATCTTGTAATATATTTAAGTTCTATTTCTTCATCCCCACAGCAATACCTAAATATATTTGAAAATGAGGCTGGGTGTGGTGGCTCACGCCTGTAATCCTAGCACTTTGGGAGGCCGAGGTGGGAGGATTGCTTGAGGTCAGGAGTTCGAGACCAGCCTGATTGAGAGTGAGACCACCATCTCTACTAAAAATAGAAAAAATTAGCCAGGCATGGTAGCACATGCCTATAGACCCAGCTACTTGGGAGGCTGAGGCAGGAGGATCACTTGAGCCCAGGAGTTTGAGGTTGCTGTAAGCTAGGCTGACGCCACAGCACTCTAGCCAGGGCGACAGAGCGAGACTCTGTCTCAAAAACAAAAAAAAACAAAAAAAAAAAATCCAAAGTAAATATATTTGAAAATGGGTATTGCACATATTTAGGAAACATTGTTCAGAAATGTTCAGAAAATGCATAGTGCCCCTAAAATAGTAATAGCTAATATTTATCAAGCACTGCTATTAGCTAGTGCTGCTAAGGGCTTTCCAAGTTTTATGTTATTTAGTATTTACATCAGGAACCCTATGAAATAAACACAATTATAATCCCCATTTTACAGATGAGGAAATTGAGCTTTAGAGACTACATTAGGTAATCTGCCCAAGGTCGTACAGTTGGCAATCGGTAGTAGGACTCAAACTCAGGTTCAACTCTAGAACCCAAGTGCCTTACCACTTAGCTACATAGATGTTCCCTGCGTCACATCCAAGTATACACACATACACACATGGAGAACTCCTGCATATATACACCCTAAGTCCCACAGAATGGCTGGGATTTATTGACCTACTGAATAAATGTCAACCTATGCTTGAATATTTGCATATTTGGAATATTTGGAATGATTATTGAGATATGTTTGACAGATCTAAAGAGCATTTGGGAAAAAATAGTGACAGATATTGAAAAACTAAGCAGATGAGAAAAGGAGGAAGTTAATACCATGGGGGTGGGAGGAAAGCTTATGAGAAAAGGAACAAAATCAAAGGGGACCATTTAGATCAACAGTAAATAATCAAAATAATACAAACACTAAATTTTCTATTTAATTAAAAAATTCAATATAACTACATTGGGACAGTGGAAAATGAGGTGTAAGTGGTTACTTGCCACATAGAAGTTCATAGATGGATGTCTAAAATTAGTAAATTAATAAATGCAATATAGTAATATTATTTTACAAGTAAGGATTTAAATACCAGAAGAAATCGATGAAAGAGCTGAAAGCGGTTGCTTTCAGACAGAAGGACCAAGCAGTGAAGGAGCCCAAGGATCATGCAGTATTTCTGCTGGAAACACCCTCCCCACGCTGCTGATCCTTTGAGAGTCTGCTCAGCCAGTCACAGCCTTTCTTTCCTCCCCCAGGCGGAGATACACACTAGGCCTCTACTAAAGCACTCATCTCCCTATATTTTCATTTTCTCTTTGTGGCCTAAGTCTGCACCCGCCTTGGGCCCCTTGAGGGCAGGGACCCACCTTCTTTTTGTAATCCTAGCACCTATCACACAAGTGCCATTCAGAGTTGGCTGAATGATTAAAAAAATGAATTGGAGTGAGAGTGAGTTTCGAGAACAGGAGATACCAAAAGGTAACAGTCTCTGTACACATGTCCATCAATCGATATTTCTTGAGTGGTTGGCTGGGGCCACTCCCTACTTCACACAAGAATCTTAAAGTTAATTTTCTCTGATAAGAATGGACTAAGGATGCCAACTATTGTGTCTAACTTTGCATATTTTCTGTAATTAATACATATTATTTAGAGTAACAATACATGTAGAAGGCTTTTTACAATTCACTGTATAAATACAAGACATTGGTGGAACAATTAGAGGCAGACCTGAATCACACCTTGCTCTCTTTTTCAGTATTCAGCCTCTTTAAATAGCTCTCTCCCAGCCCCCAAAGCTTTCTCGCTAGTGACCTTTCCCTGCAGGGCTGTGAGAGAGCAAGTTGAGTAATGAAAAGATGCTGAGAGCCACAGGCTGGGCTAGGGAGGGCTGTGCTGAGACAGGGTCCGGAGAGATAGAAGGGAGCAGCCGCCTTGCCCGCCGCCTTCCTCTGCCG
>RJWJ010038553.1:0-14929 GCA_004363605.1 Indri indri
TCCCAGGGTGGTGAGCTGAAAGATACTTACTATGTAAGTCGGAGCTAGACAGATGAAGAAGGTGACAGAGATAGGACCAGTAGGAAGGGGTGAGAAAGGAAGAAGAATCTATTCTGGAAGTATGTGCAAAAGCCTCTGAGATTAGAGAAAACAAATCACATTTTCTAGAACCACAAAGAGCTCTTTGTGACTGTGGCATACAGTGGGAAGAAAAGGGAGGTAAGAGGTAAGAGATATACCTAAAGAGACTACAGTATACGTAAATGATCTCATAAACTTGTCATGACAGAATCTCAGACCCGTTAGTCCTACTTGTCAGTTGGAGCATTTTGGGAGAAATTTGTTGGCAATTATTGTTATCAAGTTATAATGATGGAAAAATGCCCTTCATTCACTTTTTCCCTTTATTCTTCAAATATTAATTAACTTCCTAATATATACTGAGCCACATAGTAGATAAGAGATAGAGCAATAAATAAAGACTGGTGCCTGCTTTCAAGGAACTCACATTTTATTGAGGGGCACAGACAAGTAAACAGGCAATTATAATACAGAGTGAGAAGAAGTGTGTTCCAGGCAAGTGTAAGATGCTGAGTGAGTATAGCACGGGCATTTACGCCAGTTGTATATGTGCATTGTTGTGGGGGCTGGAGAGGCCATAGTTCAGAGAAAGCTTTCCAGATGTTCTATAAATGCATAAGCTTGATTTTAGGCAGTTGATGGGAACAGAGAGTAAGAGAAATCCAAGCTTTAGGAAAAATATGTGTGGCCCGGCCCACCTTCATTTCTCTCTTCTCTAGATACTGATCTCACTTATTGTCTGAACGACTCATTTTGGCACTGGGTCATAACGCATCTTATGAAGACTTATTTGTTTTAGAATGATGGCATTATTTTTGTCTTCCTAGTAGAAATATAAACCCCTCGTTAACAAAGATATGGCCATGTGATTTTTCCTACTACAATAGCAGGTAGTATTAGATAGTATACATTAGATAAATATTTACTGCATTAATTTAGTGACTTAATTGGTCAACATTCTCCCTCTTTTGTTCTCTCTCTCTTTCTCTGCCCCTACACCCAAAGGAAAAAGGTGCTTTAAATTTCTTTTTGGCCTCTTAGATAACTTTAATCTCTTTAAATTCCATTCCTCTAAAACAACTGTATAACACCTACATTCTTTTCCAACTACAAAATCCTAAAGTAAATGTGGTTTCATAGTAAAGATCCAGTCATGCCAAGTATAGACAGGAGATTACTTAATGGATTTTCCTTACTTCTGTCATTATGTTCAATCTTTATATTCTTAAATTCTGTAGGGCATACATTCTTTACTCTTAAGTAATTTTCTTTTTAATGTTAACGTGTAAAATCTCTGATAAATTCCTGACACATAGTGAACACTATATCCATATTAGCTATTATTATTCATCTCCCATCATCGTCATCTTCATCTCAAGCCATTTTCTAGCATAACTTTTATTTCCATTTATTTGCATCTGTGGCACAGTGTTTGAATGACTCCATATTTTCCTTTAATAAACTTCTTGTATTTAATGAATCACCTTGAAATGTTATATTGACTATGCTACTTAATCTCCATAACAGATCCAGAGGGCTGGAAGAGACCTTCAACAAAAAACAGATGTGGAATCAGACTCAGAAAAGTTTAGTAACTTTCTTAAAGTCACACAGCTTGTTAGTAGTGTCAAAGAGTCTTAAGCCAAAGAAATAAAATACGAAATATTAATAATTTGTTTTGGAGAGCAGCAAAATTGCCACCAGAGTCTCTGAAATAACATCATGACTACCTACTCTAAAGACTGGCCTTAGAGAAAAATGTGGGGAAAATTAAGACTTGGTAAGATGGAAACATTAAAATGGTGTTTGCAGGCATGTAATGATTCTTTCCTCCCTCTCTAAATGATGCTACTTTGGTAGAGAGGGAGATAAGATGTACTGATGTTCTTTGTTCTTTGTGAAGCCGTGTTGCTCATTATTCAGCATTTTGTGTCCCTGTAGGCATTTTCAAATTGATAGTATAATGACTTTTTCCACTATCATCCCAGGTACTGAAGTTATGCTAACACGTCTACAATTTTCCAAGATCATCCTTTTAGTAAAATTGGGCATTGAGCTTTATTTCAGACTTTTGGCACTTCTGTTCTGAGCAACTTCCTTAAAATAGCAGCAAAGAGCTTTGCAATAACATGCACCGTTGCCTTTAAAATCCTTAGTCACCAATCATTAGGACCTGCTGATTTAAATGCCATCCAGAGTTTTCAAGTTATCTCCAACTATTTCCGTCCCCAACTTACTTTATTTCAGTGCTTTTACATCATAGGTAGTTATTTAACTACCTTAGACATAGGAGAAAGAGAAAGTAAAGAATAAACCTAAATGCAGTTGTCAGCAATTGAACAGAAAGTAACTTTTTGCAACCCATTATAATTTCATATTTCTTCTTTTCTTGTCTGTTTTTTTTTTAATTCTTTGTTTCTATAAGGAGCTCTTTTTTAACTGTTGTGATTCCTGGTCCAGATCCCAAAGAGCAAGGGATGGGTATTCTATTGTCAGTGGTTTCACATAGAGTATTAGTTCTGCCCCTGTTCTTCTGGTTGGCATAAGTTAATTGCTATATGACTCATCTCATGGGATCAAGGCAGATTTGGATGAAAAAACATTGGTTAAAACAAAAACAAAACAAAATATTGCTTTCTGACTATGCAGCAAATCACTTTAGCTACAAGGATATAAAATGTTTCCTTATCAGTTGGGGGACTTCCCTGGTGTTATATTAATAATAGGTGGGCTTTCCTAGTGTTCTTTGAATCCAATTATATTTGAAGTGATCAATTTTAAGTACATTTTTTCCAACATTCAAAATGTTTTCATCATGCTCATATAGGAAATAAAAGCATTTTTTGTTTCATAATCAGATCAGACTATTGATCTTCAAGGCATCTAAATAACACTTATCATCCTCACCACTAGAAAAGAAAATTTCAATTGTACTTCCAACCAGGGAATATTTAGATGAGATAATTAAATGTCGTAAAGTTAGTTATGAAATTGACAATGAGGAATAAAATGGAGTTTAAGATTTTCTAGCAAAAAGATTTAGTAAATACCACACCATAAATTGGTGTATAACTCTGCAGGATTACTTAAGATTTATTTCTAACTATGAAGAAAACCTTGAAAATAAAAAGAAGTTAGAAGGAAAAAATCTACCTGAAGGTTCACAAAAAATTCTATTAGTCGGAAATATTTGGACTATTTGCATAGTAATTTGTGTCATGTTAATAAAGTTTTTGTTAAAGATGGCATGCCAAATTAAATCAGGAAAAAGTTCACAATAAAGAAAAGTATTCTGACCTCTCAATCATTAAGTTGATAGATGACTGCAAAGGAAAGCTCTCTGCAAATCTGGTTGGCAAACAGAACAAACTCTCCTTTGGGGTGACCAATGGAAAGGAAGAAGTGATGTAGTGATTTGGAGATGGTGCAACTTACTTAGCCTTCTAATATGCTGAGCCGTGGTCCACATTTTAGCCTTAAATTTTGTGATCACAAAGCTCATTCTAATTATTTCTGGTCTTTTTGATCATGGGAATTTACATGAATGACCCAAAGGTGAAAGTAACTCTTATTTGTCTTTATGTTTACAACACATTTCTCCTTTTCTTCCACCATTTGAAATAACATTCATTTATATTAGTCATCATTATCTGAGTGTGAACTATTAAAAGATAAATGAATAGTATTTCGATCAATTTTATTTTTAGTATAACCAGCTTCGGGCTTCAATACATGTTTTAATATTTCATTCTACAACTAAAATATGCCATTACATCTATGATATGTTAATTGAAATCAGTACTTTCCCTATTACTCATGATTTCTTGATGAAGAGCATTGTAGTGCCCACCCAGTTAACTATTAGCCAAGAATACATTTGAAAATTTACTTTGATTAAATTATTATGAACTGAATGAAAAGGTAAATCATAAAATTATTAAATTATATCCCTGGAATTATGAATAATATCCTCCAGGAAAACAAACTAAGGGAATTGCCTCACTTTGGTGTATTTATTAGATTTCTCTTGGGTTATATAGGGAATAGTCCCCATCATAGTTTCTGAAATAGTAAAGAAGTAAAATTCAGAACATTTCATGACCAATGAGAAGCACAAAGTATAAATTGCATATAAATCAAAATAATACTTTTACTTGTAATTATGTTGCATATCTGTGGGTTTCTGGTAACATAGTTGGTTACTCGAATAAAAAGTTTGCAGTAGAACCAATAGTCTGCTAACCTGAAAAACTGAAGTGGTATGTTTGCACTGTTTTTCATCCATCTATCTATCTATCTATTCTACGAATGTGTAGAAGAAGTATAATTAAACTGATGTGTAAAAGACTTATTGACTTGTGATCACCTCACAAAAAATGATTAATAAGAAATAGCTTAACTTCCAGGTAAAGTTTTTTGTGGCTCAAAATTTTTTTAGTACTTTTTCTCAAGAACTTTTTCTTAGGAAGTGAATTCCATGAAATGGCAAGAGGTACATAGTTAAATTAATTTGAGAGATGTTGCATACCCTATCATCCCACTTGGTAATTCAGTGCACGTTAGCATGTTACGGGTTTCTAGAAATGTCGCAATAAAGACATCTGTATCGCTTTGAGTAGTGCAACATTTCTCAAGCTCTTTGGCCGTGATATATTTTTCCGTCATTTCTAATAACAGCCAACAAACTGGAGTCCCTTGTAAGCCATTTTGGAAAGTGCTGCTGTGAAAGAAATGGTAAACCTGATGTTAAAGTTGAAAGAGACCTGAGATCATTTAGACAAATGCATATATTTTAGTATTTTACAGATAAGGAGACTGAGTCCCATGAGAGATAATTTCTCTCTCTCCCTCTGTCTCTCTCTCTCTTTACATATATATGTATATATACACACACATTATATATGTATATGTATATATGTATGCATATATATCCCTGGCACATAGGCACATGGTGGCTACTTAAATATTGTCAGATTAAAATGAATGAGTGAATAAGGCCAGAGTCAGAATTCAAGGCTCATGTTTCTTGATCCATTGAACTTTTCAAAGGACTTGCCTTATTTTGTCTTAAGGACCATAAAATCAGATCATTGGGGTCTTTTATAAAGGGAATTATTAGCTGTGTAGCCTTGGGCACATAATCTCATTGAGAATCAGGATAATACAACTCTCACGAGTTTTTTTTGTCAGTATTGAGATATCACAGATGAGGAAGTGCTTACTACACAACTCATGTTAGGTATTCTATAAATGTTAGTTTGCATTTATTTCTCTGAGTGTGTTCATTTCTCTGATTGTGTTATCCACACAAATGATAATATCTATGATAGTATTGTCCCATTTGCTAAAAATATTCTATGTATTTTAAGATTATAACAGCATAAAAAGCACAAATCCCAAGTGTACAGCTTGCTGAATTTTAACAAGCTGAACAAATCTGAGCAATCAGCACTCACGCTAATAAAAGAGCATTACTTGAACCCCAGGAGATACTCCTATGTTCTCCTCCATTCAGTACTCACCAGAGGTGTTCAATATAAATAAACTCACACAGTACATACTCTTCTGTTTCGACTTTTTCACTTGGCTCAAAATTGTTTTCAAACAAAGGAAAATTTAGCATTCTTTGAGTGAATGTAACTGACTGGATATTTCTAGAAAGGCCCTCATGATTTATTCAATTGAGCGGTTTCCTCGATAACAGTATTGTCTTTAATTAATGATGTACTTTAATATGAAAATATTTCCTTTATGAAATCACCTTTAAGTTTTTCAACCTAAAGTAAGTGGAATAATTTAAAAAGTGATCGGAGGTCTTAGTACCCAAAATTTTATACCACAGTTCTTTACATTATAGTCAGCATTACTCACTCTTTAAAAACTTTAATTGCATATTAAAAGGATGAAAACATTAAAGGCAATATATTAGCTAGCCATCATATGAGTCAGGATTCATTTGTCAGGAAACCTCATTATTACTCATCTTAATGTTACTGGACAATATATCTGTAAAAGAATTGGATGCTGGATGAGAAAATACCAAAGGGGAAAGAGGTTGGGAACATAGGCACAGAATTGGGCTAGAAGATTGCTGTTGTAATTGGTTGGTTAGCCTCAGAGGAAATAAGTGGAATAGCATATAGGGAAGTACCCTGGAAAGAGATGTGATTTCCAAATTGCTGAGTGGAATAAGCTCATTAAAAGAAAAATCTGTACCCCCATAATATGCTGAAATAAAAAAATAAAAAAAACTAAAAAGGAAATTCTATACTGCTTTTCCAGAAACAATAAAAATGATCTGCCACTTTATTTCTAGAGTTCAAAAGGAGCATATTGCAAGTATCCCATTCTCCTGTAGTTTTTAACAACAGAATAGATAACTCTAATTAGGTGCTGTCTTACTTCAGAGCAGGTGGCCGGACTGTTTGAATTCTCTGAGTCCCTTCTGGCAGCAGGAGTCTGTAATACATTCTCCTCCTGGGATACAGAGTAAATAGAGTGCACCTGGAAATGTCAGCAAAAACACTTGCAATATCTTTCTACTTTATTTTAATGAAGGATAACATTCCTCCATATAAAACTACTAAGACTGTCCATGTTTGTCTTCACTATAGAAATTCACAAAGAAAGACAAGTCAGACTTCCACCACTTTCAAAGACTCAACCCTGGAATTCAGCAGAAACCAGAAAATCATTTCATATAGATCTGGTATAAAAAAACCTCACAGTCCATTTATAACCAAGTGAATTTACAAAGCATTAAACTGTCACTTTTTTTCTACTATCTAGGTTCTGACAATGAAAACATTATACTGTGAAATTTTCAAAAGTGAACTACTCACTATAGATATTTAGAAACTTAATTAAATAAAAATTTAATTAAATAGGTAAATGAATAAATGAGAAAGTGGAATCAATATTAGGTGTAATGATGACAAAAGTTTGTGATTGAAAAGTTGGTATGCAAAGGATTAATAACCATTCAATTTTGCCATGATTTATAGTTTATCATGTTATATGTGTCTGTAGATGATACATGTTTCATATGATACATATATTTGCTATACATATAAAAACACTTCTTTTACAACCTGCCTTGATCTGGCCTCAAGATCTCCAATCTTGTACATTATTATACATTACTATAACTGCTCTTACTATACCCCTTATTCTAGCCAGACTGGTCAGCTAATGTCTGTTTTAAATAGAATATGTCCTTTCTGCCTCTAAACTTTGGTTCACATTTTGTTCTCACTGTAAGACGCTTTCCCTCTAGGATTTCCCCCTCCTGTTCTCATCTGTCTTATTTCTAAAGGCAACATATTCTCCCAGATCCAATTCCCTTTTCTTACAGCCTTAACTGGTCCTTTATATACTCAGCATGTGTGTAATTAAATTAAAATACTTATGATTTTTAAAGCATTACTAGATTCGAGCATAATTACAGGCTATAAAAATTTTCCTTGGTATCGTTCCACTTTCCCTTTGAGTTTTCCTTTTTTTTTCCTTTTGTTTCTTCCTGCTTTAGGAAACTAGCAGCAACTAATTTCTCTATGTTCCTAGACTATCCCAGTTCATTATCTCACCCAGGACTTGAAAGTTAAACAACTCACATTTTTAACTACTGACTTCTAACTCTTCCCATTCTGTGTCTTCTTCCCTGCTGATATCAAGTTAAAAAACACTAAAAGGTAATTTCCTAAAATATGTAAACTTTATATATTAACATATGACTTAGAGAGATATACTTACATCATAATGTTAAATTATTATATTTGTATACTTATTACATTTTAAAAGTACTTTCATAACTATCATTAATTTTATATATACAGGAGTCAGGGAAGGTATAATATTATTTCCATGTTGTTGATAAGGGAACTGAGATCAGGAAAGCTTAAACAATTTGAATAAGATCACACGGCTAGTATTTGTGCTAGAAGTAAAATTATGTGACTCCAAACAAGGACTCTCTATTCATGGATTTCTGGTTGATTTTGGAGGAATAAAAGTGTTTTAAGGCAGGTAGGCCTTTCTTGTGTGTTTCAGTCATGCTATGTAGACATCTGTCTATATATAATATCAACTCTGAAGGCATAATGGAATATTGGAATGTTATAAAATATTTGAGTTTTGCTCCCAGGTATAGACAGGAAGTTAGATTCCCCTAACAGCTACAGTTAACAAATTTAAAATGAAATCATACATTTCTTTCATTAAGATTAATTCTCAAAGTATGATACAGTCACATAATTAACACATCATTGATTTCTTGGAAAGTACAAATATTAAAAGTTGATAGGTAAATGAATTATAGTACTTTTATATCAATTTTTATTTTAAACAAAGTGAATCTCCTATTTCAAATTAAATGTGGAGATTATGTTTCATAATTCACAGAGTTCAGAAAAGCCAACAGCATTAGCTGTAAGTAGTATTCAGCTCAGCATTCTCTTGTAAATACTAAGAATAAAAGTTTTACAAATTTATACCAAAAATTAAGTTGGAGCAAAACTCTTCATTTTCTCGTGTTTTCAATCCAAAGAGTTCCTAACTCTATCTCCAGTGAATACATTTATCTTGATGTTATGCTATATTTCCAGCCTGTTCTCCTACTCCAAAGAATAACTGGAATTGAAAGTTGAAAATTTATCAGAAACTAAGGAAGCTCTGATCCTCATATACTCCCTCACTCTTGTTCTCACTCTCCCTCTCTCTCTATATCCCCCACAGAGGTGGCATATTACCTCTTACCCAATAGCCATTTCCCTCACTTTGTCTCCTAACAGAACTTCAACTTTATTTAGATGGCAAAATTTGTTCCGCTCCAGGGGATGAATCATGATAGATCTAAGTCAGAAGTTGGCAAACTTTTTATGTAAATGGCCAGGTAATAAATATTTTAAGCTTTATGACTCACACGGTCTTTGTTGCAACTATTCAAATAAGCTGTTATAGCAAGAAAACAGCCATATACAATACATAAATGAATGGACATGATTGTGTTCCAATAAAATGTTATTTACAAAATTAGGTGTGATCTATACTTTTCCAAACTATGCTCTACGTCAATGATAACTTTTTCATTCCTCTTAGTCAGTGACAGAACTAGAAATGAGACGATACTGAATCCTGACCAAGGACAGATAAAGAGAAACTTGCTATGGGCTTCTGGAAATGATTTTCATCCCTGATAAGAGAGAGAAATGGGAAAAGACGGTCCTTCCCTTTCCTCTTCTCCTCTCCTTCTTTGGGTACTATTATGTGAAGCCTGGAGGTGTAACGACTATCTTCCAAATATGAGGCAACAAGCCTAAAGATGGAAACTATTATGAGGATGATGGCATTAGAGGATGGAATAAGCCTGGATCTTTGATGACACTGCAGAGCCCATGATCAACCTTGGAAACCAACTTGTGGATTTGTAGTTGAGTAAAAAATAAATGTATTTATCATTTAAATTAGTGTTGACTGGTTATAATGGCACCTCAAATGAACACTTTCTAATACATAGATACTTGGTAATTGGCTCCTTCCCTACTTCATTGACCAGTTGTATTACATAATTTACATAATTACCCAATTTCTAGTCCTCATATCTTTGTCTTGCACATAGATGCATACTGCCATATTTTATACCTATAGTCCCTTCTCCTCTGTCATGCATTCTCTCTGCTTCATCCCCTACTAGTAATTCCTTCAACTTCAGTTTCCCAGTTGAAAATTTTTGAGAAAGAGTTCTAATTGTCCTTCTCTTTTCCTGTCAGACCATGTGGATCACTGGCAAATCTATGAATGGGCCACATGTGGGTCAAGTTCATACCTTTGGTCCGATTAACACTACAGTGAAGAAATGTAATTGGTAAAACATGATCACTATCCCTGTGCAGTTCTCCAGACAGGGTAGTTCACTTGCAGAAGGGGAGTAGGTGGAGAGGTACCATAAAATATGTCTAGTCTAATAATTTATAAGTTGATGTCAATGCACAACATTCTTCTTACTATCAGCAGGTTATAGCAATTTTCAAGTTCTCTTCTAAGGACATTTACTTATTTCATTTGTAAAAAAAAAATGGGATGCATTTATGTCATGTTCCTGCCTTTGATATATGCCGGGACCTTTTCTCATGAGAGGCATTGTCAGGGGTTTCAATTTCTCATGCCACATTCTTCAGCAGAACTTTTTTCTGTGGCAATAGGTTGATAGTGTACTCCTTTTTCTCCCTACAGCTTTAGAAAGTAACATATGCGTGTTCTCTTTCAAATAGAATTCTATGGACTATTGGCCCAGATATAACAAGAGCTGAGTAGTATAATGGTATCTACCATCTTTCCGGAATGAGGTTTTCCACAAAAGTACATTTTCAAGGCAACTTATCAGGGAAACACTAACATCATTTTAAAAGTTTAATTTTTTAATGGGAAATCTACCTAAATTTTTTATACTTCTTTTATGTATCTGAAACCTGTATACTTCCCTACCTTCCTAAATAAATGACATTGGAAATAATTTGCCCTTAACCTAGGTTAATAACTATAAATATGCAGCATTCTACAATGTCATAATCAAGTTGGAAGACTGGTTTCTATTTTGTGCCTTCTCCCACTTTTAGAATGCTACCATTCCTGATGAGAATTTGTCTTTAAGTCCCCAAGCCTCTCAGATTTCTGATTCTTATCTTTTGTGACAAGGGAGGCCAGATAAATAAACTTAAGAATTTTCTGTTGGTTAAAAGTCAATAAAATATTGAAGGCAGGCTGACTATGAATTGTAATTACAAGCTTCAAAATCCAAGGCTTTGTAATGACCTTTAATGAGCTTGAAAGTATTTTTCAGTTATTTGGGGGCTATGTTCTAGCTGGTTACATTAATTCAGAGAAAAACCTCCAAGTATTCTCCCTCAATGCCTTATAACATTACCAATATTTGTTTGTAAATATTCTAACTGCTGTAATTCATTCTTTCATGCATTAAATATTTATTATGCTCATCCAATGGGCTGGGTGTTGTCTAGGGATGAGATATCATCCTGGCTCTCCAGGAGCTCAAAGTCAAGCAAGGAAGCACATAGGGATAAAACTAATTAGAATACACTGCCAAAAGT
This sequence comes from Indri indri, assembly GCA_004363605.1. Lineage (NCBI taxonomy): Eukaryota > Metazoa > Chordata > Mammalia > Primates > Indriidae > Indri > Indri indri. The sequence goes on from RJWJ010038553.1 coordinate 11,187, forward strand.
GAGGAAATCATGTACAATCAAAAGCTGTGACATCCCAGAGAAAGGGTGATCTTTAGGTTGTGGGTGACAAGGAAGCCATTGCAGAAGTGACATTTAGAACTAGATGTGGAGAGGTGGGTAGTTTGTCAAGGTGAACAAAAATTAGAGAGGGAGAATGGCATTTAGGCATAAATATAAATATAAATCATTTTTAATTGAGGAATTTGAAATACTTATAAGACAAAAATGAACCGTCAATGTAGGCTATTGAAGTAGCAACTTGTCTATAGTCAGTTTGTATCTTGTTTTTAGGTATAAAGGGCTTCCAGAAAGAGATAGACAAGCAGTATTTTTTTTAATTCTACCTCTATTTATTATACATTTTTTTTATTTCAAAATGTTACTGGGGTACAAACACTTTGGTTATATAAATTGCCTTTGCACCACCCAAGTCAGAGCTACAAGTGTGCCCATCTCCCAGACAGCAAGCACCACACCTGTTAGGTGTGAATTTACCCATCCCCTCCTCCCCCCTCCCACCTACCCAACACCCAATGAATGTTACTGCACATAAATTTTGATCAATTAGTACCAATTTAGTGGTGAGTACGTGTGATGTTTGTTTTTCCATTCTTGTGATACTTCGCTTAGAAGAATGTGCTCCAGCTCCATCCAAGATAATACAAGAGGTAGTTCACCATTTTTTTATGTCTCGATAGTACTGCATGGTGTGCATATACCACATTTTATTTATCCATTCATGTATTGATGGCACTTGGGTTATTTCCACATTTTTGCAATTGTGAATTGTGCTGCTATAAACATTCAAATGCAGATGTCTTTTTTATAGAATGTTTTTTTTTTTTTTCCTTTTGGTAAATACCCAGTACTGGGATTGCTGCATCAAATGGTAGTTCTACTTTTAGTTCTTTGAGGTATCTCCATACTACTTTCCATAAAGGTTGTACTAGTTTGCAGTCCCACCAGCAGTCTACGAGTGTTCCTATCTCTTCACATCCATGCCAGCATTTGTTGTTTTGGAACATTTTGATAAAAGCCATTCTCACTGGAGTTAAGTGATATTTCACTGTGGTTTTGATTTGCATTTTCCTTATGATTACAGGCGTTGAGCATTTTTTCATATGTTTCTTGGCCATTAATCTGTCTTCCTTTGAAAAGTTTCTCTTCATGTCCTTTGCCCTCTTTTTAATGGGGTCGTTTGACATTCTTACTGGGTTTTTTTTTTTATTTCAGCCTATTACGGGGGTACAAATGTTTAGGTTATGTATATTACCCTTGCCCCACCTGAGTCAGAGCTTCAAGCATGTCCATCCCCCAGATGGTGTGCACTGCACCCATTAGGTTTGTATATACCCATCCCCTCTTCCCCCTCCCATCTGCCCAACCCCCGATGAATGTTATTACTATATGTGCACTTAAGTGTTGATCAGTTAATAATACCAATTTGATGGTGAGTACACGTGGTGCTTGTTTTTCCATTCTTGGGATACTTCAATTAGTAGAATGAGTTCCAGCTCTATGCAGGATAACACAAGAGGTGCTATATCAACATTGTTTTTTTTGTGGCTGAGTAGAACACCATGGTATACATATTCCACATTTTATTAATCCACTCATGTATGGACGGGCACTTGGGTTGTGGGCACTTGGGTTGTTTCCACATCTTTGCATTTGTGAATTGTGCTGCTGTAAACATTCAAATGCAGATGCCTTTTTTATAGAATGTCTTTTGTTCTTTGGGGTAGATGCCCAGTATGAGATTGCTGGATCAAATGGTAGTTCTACTTGTATCTCTTTGAGGTGTCTCCATATTGCTTTCCACAGAGGTTGTACCAGTTTGCAGTCCCATCAGCAGTGTATGAGTGTTCGTATCTCTCTGCATCCACACCAACATTTATTGTTTTGGGACCTTTTGATAAAGGACATTCTCACTGGGGATAAGTGATATCGATTTGGAGTTTTATCAACTAGGTTTTTAGTATCATTCAATATTGTCATGTACTTTTTTCAGTGATATACTAATGTAATTAATCATATTAAATCAGACTTTCTAATATTTTACCATTCAAGCTATTCTTTTTTAAAAACTCTTGAAGAATTTTTTTAGTCTATTAAATTAGTCATAATTTTGAGGACTATAAAGAGATAATCTTGACTTTGAAACATTGTGAAACAGCAGATATGCAAATATGATTGCCATTATAGTTTACGGAAACGCATAATCTGAATTTTTGCTGGGTGAGGTTGGCCTGTAAAAGGCATGAGGAAATCTTAGATATATTGTTACTTCTTACCCTCCTTGTCTTCATTTCTTTATTTCTCAAAAAGTGGTTTGTTAAAGTATTTTCACCCATTTATATGCTGGTTTATAAGTGCTCTTAGGAGTTAATATACATATTTTTATGTCCATAAATGTCCACATATGTGCATACTATGTAAGCTGTTTTTGTCATTTAGAACATAAACTTTTCTCTCTTCCGTTAGCCTATCAATGTTGTTGTCTAGCTGATTCCAGACTCCACTGGAACCTTTTAGGGTTTCCTAGGTTACATGTGTCTATTTATCTTGTTGAATGGCTGTTTGTACTTCTTTTTACTAGTTCTAAAAAACAAGAGAATCCAAAAACCAATAGACGCTACATATATTGAACACAATGAAGGTTTCTGTGGGAACATAGGACTCTGTCCCTTACCATCGACTCAATTCCTTTTCAACTCTGTCCCACTCGGATCTGTCAATCAGATTCCCACTAATTAAATGATTCGGTTAGCTTCCTAAGCTTCACTAAAGCACCATGATTATCTAGACATTTAGTTTGCTCAAACAGCAAATTTCTTTTTAAGAGTTTTAAAGAAAGTTTGCTTTAAGATGTTGGTTAATCTTATAAGGAAAATGACTAAACATCATGACATGTAGTATATTGCTCCAACACACACTTGTTGCTTTTTCTCCCCCTAGATTTTATTCTAAATGTACACTTTAATGATATTGTATGAACCCCACCTGGCACAGCAAATGATTATGTTATTAGTATGGCAGATCATTTAAAAGAAAGAAATTCCAGTTTGTAGTCATCTATGCATTTTCTCAATTCAAAATAGTGCTTTCTGTTAAGATCTTTGTAAGAGCTCTCACTCTAAACTTTTAGTCACAAAATACAAGTTAGAGATCAATCCCAGTAGTGTTAATATACATCAATTTCACATTTGTAAAGCAAAAGAAAAATATTGTTTCTAATGGCAAATAAAAAATGAGGCAAAATAATGAATGCAATGAATATTACACATATCTTTTGTGAGCATTTATGTCTGCCTACAATATGCTACAATATATAATCAAACCAGGTAATTACTCAGACTTAACATAAATTTCAAGCCTATTTTCTTTCTTGCTATTTTTCTATGTTATGCATTTAGAACTTCAAGTACAACAGAAATAATAAGTCGCTGAGTGTAGACAGCAATTAATGCTCCTTTTCTTTCTTGTTTTCCAAGATCGTCAAGTGGTGCAGGACTAAATTGTATCCATAATATTTTTGATACCCTCTTATTGTGTAGTTGATTTTGTCAATAAAGTAGGAATAAAGTAATGTTTGTTTGGTTAGTGGCAACGTGCATCAAAGTTGAAAAACCAATTCTTCTAAGGTGGCTTTGTTTAAATTTGACTTCAGTTTGAAAAAATTCAGAGGTACCTCAAAGTAAATCTATAAAGTACTTTTATCAGTAGAGGGGAAGATTGTTCTG
>RJWJ010038554.1:0-14931 GCA_004363605.1 Indri indri
ATCTACAGCTTAATTTATGGTCGTGACTGAAGTGTCATGTCCAAAGTTTCCAAGTTTTACTGGCCAAGTCTTTTGCTGAGAACACAGGCTTTAGAATCAAATTGACCTTGGGTTTGAACGTAGGTTTCATCCGTCACCGGCTGGGCAAGCTTGGGCAAGTTACTGAATTATCAGGAACACAGGTTCCTCATCTTTAGCATGGGACTAATGGATGATCAGCCTTACTAGTAGAGAAGACAGGATGAGAGGTGAGACTCTGTAGCTTGAGTATTTAAATCCCGGTTCTATGACACTAGCCATGCACCTTCCATAAATTACTACTGCATTTACAGCTGCGCATCAGTTTACCCACCTATAAAATAGGGACAGCAATAGTATCTACCTCACGCTGATTTTTATCAGGATCAAATGTAATAACATGTGTGATAATAGTGCTTAGCTTATCATAAGTGTTCAACAAATGTTAGATATATTATTAATAAGAGAAATGTAAATTCTCAATAATGACATCTCACTTAACACCCATCAGATGAGCAAACATTAAAAAGCTCAACAAATCTGGAAATTCACCAGAATTTCAAATTTTGAAATTTCAAAATTCACCAAAATATTGAATAAGCCAGAATACTGATTTTCCCATTATCTTAGAAAATCAACTTTAATGCTTTCAATACATAATGAAATTGAACTTGATGATGTTATTTTGCCAGAGCTACTTGTTCTACTTTCTCTTCAAAAAGGAGGCTGAGGGACTTTCTTGATTTAAAGCAGAGTGCGTCTGTGCTAGCCTGAGATCCTGAAATTTCAAACCAGATAATGAATTTGAGGCTCAGTGTTTATTCCAGAAAATAAAATCATTTTGTTGAAAATTAATGTGAGCATTATGTATTATTCCATTAAAGGAAGTTTCCTCTGAGGGCAAGAGCAGCTTTCAGCCAGATATAAAGTTTCATAGTAATTTACAAAGGACTGTATACATTTTCCTAGAGGAAAATTATGCGGCAATCCTATTTCCTCTCCATCCATCTATGAACGTTAACCAAGTTCGACAACTGCATAAAATCCTTTGTGAGTGGAAGGGCTCTCAAGAAAAGGTAGTAAAAAAAAGATAGTATGTGTTTAATGAAATATATTATAAAAAATGAATAAAATAAAATAACAGCCCAAAAATTCATTTATTAATTTATTTGTCCGTGTATTTAACGAATAAATTTTTCTGCATTTTAGAATGTCTTATAAAAATTTCAGTTTCACAAATTTTACAAATATAAAAATTGCACTGAATGTGAAACTGTATTTAAACATATATCTGCCCAAGCGCATTTAAAAGAATACATACATGGCATATTCCTTAATCATGACGAACGCATTCTCTTCTATTCAACCGTACTCTGCTTGGAGAATCTGTACTTTAGAACAAATTCTAGTTTAACAAACCCAGATTACAATTCCCCATTGAAAAAAAAGTGATTTGATGAAAAGCAAAGCAGTTGCTCCAGCTGTCGTTGAACGGCTTTCTCTCCATTTGTTTTTCCTCCTCTGCCCAATGATAGACTGGCCGCCAGGTGGCGCAAGAGTACGGCAGTTGTATACCAATAGGTCAAGCACGTTGAATCAAAATGGGTTTTTATAGAGTGCGGTTGCCGGCAGAAAAAAGTTGTAATTTGTTTATGTTTGCATTATTTTCATTATCTGTAAAAAAATGCCTTCATATATTCCATAATTTGGCTCTTTTACCAAATTTTAAAGAAAGGAATTGTAAATGGCGATCTCTTCCTGACAATAACTTCTTGTGTCAGTCAGCAATTCTCACGTATATGTCTTATAGTGCAAGCTAAAACACAAGCTCCTTGAGGGTAGATGCCATTCCTCTTTGTATATTTCCCCAGCTCCTAGTTAAATATAGTGGTGCCCAAGAAATTTTTACTTTAAAAAATTCAGGGAAGAGCAACACCACCTAAAACAGAAAAGCCCAGAGGCTCTTGTGACTACTGAGACTACGGCAGCATGAAATACAGAGGAGAGCTTATGTAATGGATTTGAAATGTGTACATAGCATTGTCCTATTTAAAATGCCCTCAATGTGGTGGTAGTTCTATTTCATTTTAAATTGACATTTTATGCCCATAACATTTCTCTAGCACTTCTGAGAACCCACTTTCCTACAGAGAGTGAAAAATTCAGATGCTACGTCCCATGCTATGTTATACCCCAACAAGGCCTAGTGCAAGCAGATCCTCAATATTTAGTAGGTGAATGAATGGATGACGAACAGCTAGAGAGAGTCCTAAATGTTAGTTCACATTGGGAAGTTATAAGTCATCAAACAAGTTGCCAGGCATCTTCTTTTATGAATTGGTCTGCATTCTTCTAGTGAATCAAACACAGATTGAAAATACTAAAAAAAAAATTAATAAATAAAAAAAATACAAATTAAAAAACAATACAGAACAACTATTTGCATAGCATTTATGTTGTACGAGGTATTATAAATAACCTAGGGATGGTTTATGTGAAAGGATGTGCATAGGTTATGTGTAAATACTGTGCCATTTTATATCAGGGACTTGAGTAGCCAAGGATTTTGGTGTGGGGAGGGGGGTCTTGGTATGGGGATACCAAAGGATGTCTATTCTAATCTATTTATTTATATTTACAACATTTTTTCTTACATTACATGAAGTGGCTCTCTCTATAGATCACATCTACCCAAAAGTTACACACTCCCTACTCCCAAGTGGTTCATATCTTCTAAAAGAGTCATATAATTCATGAGACTTTGGAAGAATTCAGGTCTATTCTTTTAAATAATTTTTTACTGTACATATGAGTGTATCATAAAAATTTCAGTTTTACAAATTATGTAAACATAAATGACACTGTATTATGAATCTGTATTTAAACATATTATATCTGACCAAATGCATTTAGAAGAATCCATGGCATATTCCTTAATGTTGAGCTTGTTCTCTTAACTCATTAAATCCCTACAGGATGATTCGCTACTGGCCAGCTAGGGTGGAGAAGGGCGTGGGATTAATCATTTAAAAAACTATGAATCAGACTCTGGGCTTAAATTAGCTGAGCTGTTCTTTCTATAATAACTTCAGATTTATGCTGTATTCAGCAAATGTGGACCGAACGACCTTGAAATATTAAGTATTTATCCTATGGGTTGGGACCTGAAGAAGTGTTGGTGACCAACTGTCCCTCATGGTCACACAGGTTCAAAATCAAATGAGTAAATTAGCCCTGAAAGTTGGGGTGGGGTGGGGTGGGAAGGCAAGAATGGAATCCTATATACCAGCAATTCCATTGGGTGGGGCCATGGGGAAGGTGTTGATTGCTCCTGGAGAGCAATGCATCAGAAACGAGAGAAATGAAGACTCGAGTTATTTTGCCTTTAGATATAGCAACAATACTCTTACTTTGACTAGTGTCAGCAAATTATTCAATAACAGAGTCAAATTCAGGTAGAACCATAGAAAAGGATGTATAAAATATATTCTCCAGCCAACCTTTCTTCCCATCTAATTTGTTATTTTACTATTAATTATACAGCCTTTTATTATTTCTATATAAAATATTCATCACATTATATATATGTGTGTGTGTGTCAGGTAGTCTTGGCTTTGAAGACAAACAAAAATCCTGTCGTTACTAAGTCCTGCTCAAAATAAAGACAGCTTCACAGGATTTTTCAAAAGACTCATATCCCACAAGTCGTCTTGCTCCTTCCCAAGCAAGGATATTACAAACAACAACATAAGAATAAATAGTCTGGAAAATGCTGCCTAAAGACAGATACCCATCGGAGGAGGAGATTTAATTAGTCAGTGATAGTACAGCTTCTTACAGAGGAGTGAGGGGTGAGCTGGTGGGTTATACTGTGAGCATTCCTTTAGAACACATGGTTTTCACTTAGGGCGCAGGGTCACTGAAAGCCTGATTAGTTAAAAAAATATATATATACACATTCTTGACCTTAGAGATTGTCTTAATTGATCATTTGAATTCAAGTGTAATGGAGACATTTCTAGGAAGCACAAGGACCCAACTACAGGTTTCTGCCCTCTGTAGCCTTGAGTGTTTTTTCTGAACATCCCACCTTCCAGCTGGGGGCTCTGTCCCAGCCCGTCCCCCTTCTTTGTCAAGAAGCAAGTAGGCACAGGCAGTGGATCTCAAACTTGCAGACTTCTCAGCCATTGAGGGTACCTGTTAAAGAAGCGGATTCCTGAGCCCACCTTAGACCTACAGAATGGGATGCTCTGGGGTCAGAGCTGAGAAGCTCCATTTTAAATAAGCCACAGGCTTGGTTCTGATGTGTGTGTCCCAGCTACGGCAGTGACCAATTTCTCCTCTGTTCTCTCCATTCCTCTGGCAACTCCCTTTGACAAAGGAAGGGGTGCTTCTCAAATTTTACTGTGAATTGAATCGCCTGGGAATCTTATGAAAACAGAGATTTTGATTCAGTTAGTGTGGGGCAGGGCCTGCGCCTCTGCATTTCTAACAAGCTTCTGGGTAATGCGGATACTGCTGCCAGTCCTGGGCCTCATTTCGAGTGGCAAAGGACATAGGGCAGGAAATCTGTGACCGTTTACAGAGTGTAACACTGAGAAATGGTCCTACTTAGGCTTTTTAAATATTGTGAGTTTGCTGGTTGAGCAATAAACGCTGAAGGTTGAATGTGCACATACAGTACGCTATTCTAATCACATAAAACGCACAGCAAAATTAGCTGTCATTTAACAATGTATCATCAATAACGTATGATGCAGTAATTAGGCATCACTGCTGAGCAGGCCTCATAATTGCCGTAATTAATATTACTTTTACACAAATCACATCTTTAGATTTTCTCTTCTCATTTGACTGTGTTCCTCCGAGTATAAAAGAGATTTTTTTTGGTCATTGTCATGTTCTCATTCATTCAGTGATATGGGCAAGTTTAAACCAGACTATAAATGATTTTTTCACACCATTTTATTTTTGACAAGGGAAATAAGTTAGGAAAATAGAAAAGTGTCTGAAAAGTAAATCAATGGAGGAAAGAGAGCAGAGTTTAAAAAAGTTCAAATCAAAACTTCCCAGATTCACAGTTTGGTCCAGGCTTACTTTGTCTTCGTGAGCGCCAGCGAATGACACAGGTGTGTTGATGACGAATAGTTAACCCAGAAGTCTTCAGAAAGACAGAGAGTGAACAGATTTTAACATCCACTGTAGACAGAGAGTGGGGAGGGGGCCAGGGATTGATAAAAAGGATATTGATAGTAAAATACCCATGTGAATGGAAACTTCCAAATGTACTTCAGGTCTTACCTGGGTGTTTAAGATGGGAAGGTGGGGAAGGAGAGAAGTGGTCTCAGAAACAAAGCTTAGGTTCTGCCTAGACCTCCCATAGGTAGAGGCAGGAAACACTTCAGGCACATCACTGCCTGCCACGGGAGGATACTGTCAAGTAAAACCCGAGAAAAGCAAGAAAATGATAATATTCATTTTTTTTGTAGTATCTCCTTCTCGAGATTCTATTTCAGCAATCTGCCCTAGCCATCAGGTTAGAGCAAGAAGAAATGAATAGTTTATCCAGCTGACTCAGCAGAGAAAATTAGCTCACAAAATTTAGCCAATATGAAGTATTCTCTTAGAGAATTTCAGTGGAGATGATAACACTGTAAAATGATTTGCAAAACTACACCAAGAGATAATAACCCAAATGGTATTTTCGTTATATTATGGAGAACAGAAAGGCTAGAAGAAAAGAAATAGGAACAAAAGCCCAGCAACAATAAAGAGATACAATTGTAAATTCATGATCTTTGATGATGGGCAGACAAACTAGAAAGGAGCCTTTTCCCTGAGGGCCAATCTTGCAACAGGCCTGAGTTACTGGATCAGTTCTTGGCCCTCTGCAGGTGAGTAGATCAGAAGTGTGAGGTCATGTTTACAAGGCACTAGCTGGTATTCTAGATTATAGACTTCCCTCACTTCTGTAATCTAGTCAATGTCAAGATCTCTTCCATTTATTGATATGACAATTTTTTGTTAGAAGTTTCTACTTAACTTTTTTTCTGCACAGTATATTTCAATTCCTAAGTTAATAATTATCCATTCTTCCTATTCACAATAAAGTTTTCAGATAAGAAACACATTTTAAGAGGAATTTCCTGCTAAGTTATTCAGGATGGTGTTTGAGCAACAAAGCTTTTATAGAAATCAAGTTAGAGCATTTGAAATAAGTTGTCTTTGGCAGCCCATCTCCCCCGAAGAGCCCCAAGGTAAATAAACCTAACTGTGGGCATTCAGTGGTTCCAGCTCTCTCCCTGGAGTAAATCCTGATTGGACTCCCACCTCCAGTGTGGTTAAGAACGGCCCTTCGAGCTTCCTTCTGGCCCTCACGGCAGGGACTAAAGTTGCCCTCCAGCTTTGTGTGTTCTCTAGGCCCCCAGCACTACTTTTGGAAAAGAGCAGTTAGTTCCTGGCTTTTCAAGGGTCCTCTCTGTCCCTGGGATTTCTAGTTTGCTGAATCAAAGTTTGTGCAGCCAGACTTGCCCATCACGTGGTGCTGGTGGTAGTCTCATGTGAGTTAATGCTACAGTCTGCTTCACCAAGCAAAAAATGACTAATCTGGCCCATGACAGAGGAATGAATAGGCGTTCTGTAGTGTCTTTTCAACGTAGGAAAGTCAGTGTGATGCGTGGTAGCTATAGGGAGTCTACCCTAGGATGGGCGGTGCCCACTTTACTCAAATCAGATCCAGCCAGGAGTCAGACCTAGCAAATTACACCACAGACAATTACACCTCTGAATGGGAAATCACAATCTCAGGAGGGAGTAATTAAGGTTCCTAATTGCACAACATTATTCAAAGTTTCCCCTACCTCCTTCGATGAAATATCCGGCCTCCATAGCTCCAGCCCTAAAGGTGAACTGAAAGAGCTCCGGCTGGCTTTAAAAGAAATCCAGTTGTACATAAAGAAACTCACTAACAACTAAAAATGAAGCAACAGCTCTACTTTCTCTGCTGTACTTCACTGGGGTTTCGTAGAGGCAAGCCAGGTTACACCACGCAACGATGCTAACCCACAGGCAGGACTGGAGCAAACGGAGGAACTCAAGATTCTATTTGGTGGGACAATTCAGGCCAAAAGAGGAGCTAACCTTGACCAGGAGCTAGCACACTTGGCTGCCCATTGGAAACATCTGGGGAGTTTTTATAACTACCAACAGCAGTGTGCGGGTGAACCTGCTCTTAGCGGGGGTGGGGGCTGATTTGTCGTATTTGCCAATTGCTGTGGTACGAACATCACATGGTGGCCCATTTTAAGCCACCAACACCATGTCACTGAACATGCAGTTGGGAAGACAATAGCAGCCGGGAAGAGCTGGCTTCTGCGCTCTACAGAGGAGACCCGGCTTCCCCGCCCCACCCCAGCTGGAGATTGTTTTTAATGGGAAGGGGTGAGGTCTGAGCTCCTGGAGGTTTAAAACCTCTCCAGGTGATTCTAACGTGCAGGGAAGTTTGAGCAGCCCTGACCTGCTCTGTGTCGCTTTCTTCCAGGCTGCTTCTGCTGGAAGCATTTCGTCATCAACTCAGCAGCTCACAGGTCAGTACACGCCCTTTCAAACATTGCTGCTGCTCTTGGAGGATGTGCCCAAGGAAGGTCCTCCTCCTGCTCCGCCACTAGGCTGCTTAGTGAGGGTGCGGTGCCGATGGTCACTAGAAGTAGTTCATTTCTTCGAAAACACACTGGGCCCTCAGGAAATGGGTGAAAAACACTATTCCTAACTTCAGGGGGCCTGTAGCCTGGAGGGAAAGGAAGAGGGGTCTGCAGCAGTGTCAGGAGAACGCGGCAGAGGGCTCACTGTTGCGGACGTTGTTTATCAGTTAACCTGACGCACTTTCCCAAACCTCTTGTTGTCTCCAGCATAATGACTAGAACACCAAGTGCTCTCTTCCCCAGCTTCCCTTAAAGCTAGGCATGGCAATGAGACAGCTCTACCCAGAGGAGAGAGAGAAGCCCAAACCAGCTGCGTGCTTCCAAAGAGGTTTTTGCTTTTAATGTTCAAGAAAGAGAAAACAAGAGTATGTTCAAGGCTGGTATGGCCTCTGCCTGGAGCTCGAGGCAACTGCTCAAGGGGCTGCCGCAGCCATCTTATGACCATGAGGTAAAAGCCAAGAGAATCACAGATATACTAGCTTTAGCATCTTTTGGTCATTAAACCAACACTAGAAGCTGCCTCTATTTGTATACAGGCATGTTAATCAGGTTTTCTCTGGCTAGCAGCTGAATGCAATCCCAACTGGCGAACTGGCACAGGTACACAATCCAAACTGGAAGGTGGGGATAGAATGCTTCCTGAGGTGGGGAAGGGGGACTGAAGGAGCTAAATCTTGGAAAATGAGACAAATTAGTATGAGGGAAAATGGAGAGAAAAGGGTTTTAAGTGGAAGAGTAGCATGAGCCAAGGTCTACAGAACACAAAAGAAACATGGCACATTTTGGCAAAGGACAGGTAGGAGAGGCTTGCAAGAGTGCAGGGGTCACGTGAGGGCTTGGAGGGACAGCAAGCTGAAGACCCAGATAAATGCCGGGTCATGAGGCACCTTCTGTACTAACTACAGGAATTAAAACTTGATCCTGAAGACAAAGGTTAAATTTTGGAGAATTTTAGAGAAGATACATGATCAAATGTATGTTTTAAAAAGATAATATGACCCTCTAATGTAGGATATTACTTCTAGGAATTTTCTATGCAGCTCCTCAATTTATAATATTAAAAAATCAGGGACAATCTAAACACTACCACAAGGACTTGGTGAAATAAATTATGGTACCACCCTATGATGCAATATTTTTGCAATTATGTTTTTAGGGAATGTACCATTATACTAGTGGCATAACGAAAGAAAAAAATTATATAAAATGATGTGCCATAAAATCTCAATCTTTCAGAAAAACTCATGTAGAAAAAGACCAGAAAAAAATTTTGAAATTGTGCTTGCGGTTCTTGCTAGGTAGTAAAAATATTACTGATTTTTATTTTCTTCTTTTGTAATTTTTATTTTCTATATTTTCTAAGTAAGCATTTTGATACTCAGGGAAAATGTTACTTAAAATATAAATATGGCATCTAGAGTGGGGGCCAGCCTGGGAGGAGAGAAATCAGTTTAGCAGGTGCTTACTATCTGTTTTACCTCTGGGATCCTGTGTTGGGCAACCCAGAGTGGGGAAAATAATATTCTCAGAAAATTCTCTGAATCTTGCTCTCCCCACCCCCATAGCCTACCTATGGTGCCCCAAGATTTCTCAATTCTCTGGAGTCCCATCCTGGCATTTGTACCCCTAAAATTCCTGAGTTTCACTTTGCTGGCTTCATTAGCTCCAGTATTTCCCATAACCTTGAGTGAGTTCCCATCCCACCCTCCTTGGGGGTGGGAATTCATATATTGTTGATATGCCCAGGAGCATAGTGATGAGCATCTGTGTTCACATGTCTGTCACAGTATCTGCTCTGACTATCATTCCTGCCAATTACACCCTGACAGCTATGGTTTTTGTCATAAGGTTCTTCATTACCAGTCAAACCATGGCAGACTGTGTTGGACACTTACGGGCAGTTAATCAGGGGGCTGGCATTGGAAAACTGAGCCAGATCCATCAATTTCTCACCCTTGAGGATTTGAACTGGAAAGTACAGAGAGAACCAGGCAGCAGGTGCTTAAGTTGAAGTGACATATAGATGAAGCCAGGAGGTAATGTTGTGATCACAGGAAGTCATGGCCAAGCAGTGATGAGAAAGCAGAAACTATGAATAGGCAGATTCAGCGATGTATGCAGGAAAAACTATGCAGAGTAGAGGGAGGAAATGAGTTACACTGAGAGAAGAACAAACTCCCAGAAAATAGCAGATTCACATAAATGGAGAATGAAAGAAAAGGTTCAGAATCTCCTGCTGCTGAGGTTCTTAGAGATTGCTACCTCGAAAGAATACTGGCTGATCTACTGTATCTTTTTTTGTTGTTTTTTTTGGTGATAGGGTCTCACTCTGTCATGTAGGCTGGAGTTCAGTGCGATCATAGCTCACTGCAGACTTGAACTCCTGGGCTCAGGTGATCCCCACCCCCAGCCTCCTGAGTAGCTGAGACCACAGGTGTCTGCCACCACACCCGACTTGTTTCTTACTTTGTATTTTGGCTCATCTGCCTGTATTCTATGTATTCCCTTATACTAATATGCCCTACCATCCCTCTCCCTTTGTACTTCGTTTGACCTAAGTTATGAAAGTCTCTGTTTCTTGAAATTAGAATGGCTGAAATTGAATTGATTAGTCCATTTATTTATTTATTGAATTGTTTATTCCCTTATTTATTCTTTCATATATTCTACAAAATATATTGAAATTGTGCCACTATTCTATGCACTAGGAACAAGGAGATATATGATACAATATCTTCCCTTAATGATTGTCCAGTATTGGCCCTTTTGGCAGTGATAGCGAGAAAATAAATGTGGGAGATATTTAGAAGGATAGAATGGATACCATTGAATGCAGGGTATGGATGGAAGAGGATATAAGGAGAGGGCAGGAGGAGAAATTTAAGATAATGTCTCAGGACTCTGCCTGGGTTATTTAGAGAATGACAATACCATTCTCAAAAATAAGAAATTCTAGAGTAAGAAATGATGAGTTTAAGGTCATCCAGGTTTGGGTATCCACTTTTCAGCTTTGGAAAGAGATCATAACTTACACGGAGATTTGGGAACAATAAATATTAGCAGTAATATTTGAATCTATGGCTTTTACAATGAGAAGAAAGCTGAGAACAGAATTCTAGGCAACACCAACATTTAAGTGACAACCAGAGAATGAGATTTCCAGGAAGAGGCCAAGTAGGAGTGATCCAAGCAGTAGGAGGAGAACCGGAAAGTAATATGTCACAGAAGCTAAAGAGTATGTCATCTCAAGTAGGAGGACAAAGACCTCAGAGATGGCGAGGAAGATACAGACTGAAAATGCCTATTATATTTGTAATATAGAAGGAAATTACTGGTGACATAGATGAGGAGACTTAGGGAGAGAATGTCAGATGGCAATAAGCTGATGATCAAGTGTAGATTAAGCCAGACTCCAAAGGGGAGAAGAGAGATGGAGTGGATAGATGTCGAGTTGGAAATTAATGGAACACACTTATGGAGCCCATCTGTAAGTTTCCACCCTTTGAGCATGACTTTAACTCTCAGATTCCACTGAGTGTCCCCACAGAACCACTGCTCTGTGTCCTGAGGTCCTCCCCATTTCTCCAGAGCCCATCATGAGCCTCTGCCTGGAGCTCTGGACACAACCCCTTCCACCAAGGCTCCTCCTTCTGCAGGGCTAGAGGAGAACCACTCTTCCAACCTACACCCTGTCTCCTCGGTCTTCACAGCAGTGCCACACTTCACTATGTGGTGTATATGCCATTCTCTCCCAAAGGACTGGAGAAATGAAGCGGGATTTAAATTATATAGAAGCAAATTAAAAGCTGTGCTCAAGAGTGTGGTCTGGTAAGAGAGGAAGCAGGTGTGGCCAAGGCGGGGCATGGCCAAGGCAGATCCCCGATTGACTTCCTTACATTTCTTGGCCATGTTCACACATCTCCCAAGACAAACATTAATTCTCAAAGGTCAGACTTATAAAGAAGAATAAAATATAGTATTAACTTGTTTATAGTTTTTAAGAATCCTCTCTTCATGGCTTCAGTAAGGCACAATATTATCTCCTAGTTACACCAGAGAAATTTTGAGATAAAATACTTAAGAAGAACTCGACTTTTGGTGAGGATTCTCCTTAGTTTCTATGGAGGGAAGGGAAGGGAATGCTTAATGCCAGCCTTGGCTTCCCTGCCAGGAGGGGAAGGGATGGATGATTAATGGAACCGAGTTCCTGAGGAGACAGGAGGGGTGTGGCTCTGGCTCTGGGCATGGGAGTGAACGGCTCACCTTCTGGGACAGGCAAGGGATGAAAGGATTAGGTGCAGGTGCAGACGTGTTTGTAAATGTGGGAACAGGACAAGACAGAGTTCTCCATGATGGTTTTGTTTTCTCAGTAAATTGTAAACAAAATCTTGGCTGGTCCGTTGGTAGCTGGTTATCAGAACTTATTAACATTAATGTCACTAAAGTTGGTATACAACCCCCCATTGCTAAATTTGACTGGCTTAAAAAAAAAAAAAAAGAAAAATTTTTAAAAAGTAGTAAACAAAATCTGTTGGCAATAAAATTGAGAAAATTGGTACTACCACTACCACTAAAAGTAGATCCGTATGTTGTACATTTGATATATGGATGTGTCCTGTATGTACATTATCTTACTGAGCCCCCATCACAGCCTTCGGAAATATTCTTTGCATAATTCTGCATGTAAGAACAATGAGGCTTAGGGTACTTGTTCACATCACACAGCTTGTAAGTGCCCATATGGGGAATGGAAGAAAATGGCAACTCGAGTAGCAGAAAAGGATTTCTCATTTTTTAGGAAGAAAATAGACACCACAAATTTGCAGAGACACCATTCTGAGGATTGAGTGGTTTTCCCCAACCATGTGATGGAGTTAGAGCAAGGGAACAGAGGAGGAAGAGGGCTGGGCTGATTGGGGCTGGTATGTTATGGTGTGAATATCACGGAAGGACAAAGGGGCAAGAGAGTTGAGAGTCTTAGCAAAAGTATAATTAAGAGGGATCCAGGCTCAAAAGAGGAGGAAATGAAAACTGTAGACAATGATAGATTGAAAGAAAATGGAAGGGTTATAGAAGTGGCATTGAAAATGATGTTAAAGAATTAGTATTTGGAATTCAGAGAGTGAAAAAACTAAAATAATGTGAGGCTAATAAAGTCATGGTCAAAGAATGGGAAATTGTAGTTGGGGATTTTTATATTGGGATCAATTCTGAAAAATTACCGAGTCCAGCATCACCAAAATGGAGTACAGGTGGGTATCATTGGACTTTAAAAGCACAAGGAATTGAAGATCTAGGATATAAAATGAGATAAATTCTTTTACATTTATTTATACCTTTATTCTTAAAAAATAAAGTATAGACTTTTAATTTTTCCAAAATGATGGTGAGACAAGCTAGAAAGAAATAATATAAAAAATATCATCGATAACTGTACAGGGCACTCTCATGAAAATGACAAAGAGAACATGGTTTTGCATGAAGCAGCAATAAAATACAAGAAAAAGTCTGACTCTCCCGTGTGGCCTAGTGGTAAGAGAAGGAGAGGGCACAGCCCACACCAGAGAGGGCCACAAAGAAGCGTCGTATCCTGAAAGGAAGGAACACGTTTCCTCTAAGGCTCGGAGGTAGGGTAATCACCGAGTTCTGAACTTGACTGTTGCAGGAGACGGTGGGCGTGCCCAGGGTATCCGGGACAGTGCTGGCTGAGAGCCATAGCAGAAAGAGAATGATGCTGAGTGAGGCCAGGAGAGGATTACAAAGTGCTATGGGAATGGTAGTGAAACCTTTAGTTGGTTGATTTATTTATTTCTTCTCTATTTAATTATTTTTTTCAATCATTTCTTTTGTCAGTGTGGTCTCATGGATTTTATACTTTCAGTTGTAATCCAATACTTTGTTACTTATTCCGTTGATCACATTGTTCAGCTTTGGCCATTGCGAGCCCCTTCAGTTGGCCCCCATGTCCCTTCAACATATTCTATTGTTTTGTTTTTTGAGCACTACCTTACACTCTGCCATTGCAGGATGCTCCAGGCTCATCTTGTATTAATATATTCCTTTCACCAGCCCTAGAACCAGGCCTTTCTCACAAGAACCCAAGTTTCTTATATTGGAGAAAGGTATTAGAAACCAAGATCTGGGTGCTGGGTGTGCTTGTTATTACTGGGTGTCATTGACACTAGGTCCTCTTGGTGGACAGAGCTAGGAAACATATACTAACCCACATGTGTACCCATATATATAACTATTTCTGTATCTCTCCATCTGTATATTAAACTAGACATGAGTTCATCTAATGACTCCAGATCTAATCTAATCCAGCATAGTTCATTCTGGCCCTCCCCATGCTCATCTGAAACCTCTCTCTCCAACAGTGAAAAA
Organism: Indri indri; assembly: GCA_004363605.1. Lineage (NCBI taxonomy): Eukaryota > Metazoa > Chordata > Mammalia > Primates > Indriidae > Indri > Indri indri. The sequence goes on from RJWJ010038554.1 coordinate 14,103, forward strand.
CCTGGCTCCCATCATTTGCTGTGCATTTATTTATTTGTTCAATCACAGTACACGTGCACAGAAGTTTCAGAATTGTTAACTCATACCCTCATGAGAAGCAACTTTGCCAACTGGAATTCAGTGCTTATGTACAGTTCCCTTTTTCTTTAGTCTTATGGTTTCTATCAAAACTTCATTTTCCAACATGACTTAGATCAGCACTTTTTTCTCCCACTCCCATTGGTTGATTTTTAAACTGCCCTATTTATGGTTGGCTACATTATTGTCAGTTTTCTATTCTACTTATAAATGTTGACTTCCAGAATTTCAATGAGCCTAACTTTTTCAGCTTAATTTTTTTTAAAGCAACATGTTCCTAAATTTCCCAATCTTTTCTTTAAAGACGCACTGAAATGGTATCAAGCAAAACATCATATCTTTCTTAGCTCAAAATAGAATAAGTATAAACAAAATAATATTGTAAAAACACTCTGATGCAGTATATGTGATAGAAGTTGCCTGGAGTACGTAGGTTCACAAGGACCCTTGTGCAGGTAGAAAGTGATGCTCTGAGGGACAGGGCAAAGGGGTAAAAGGCTGGGAAGAGGTCATCAGTGATGGCTGAGGGCAAAGACAGCACACAGCCTTTCTTCAGTGTTGTGTGCCTTGGGAGGAAAGTAGGCGACAGGGAATGTGAGTGGCCCATGACTTTCCAGAAGGCCCAGTGTGACAATGGAGGTTTGCCAGTGCCACCAAGAGAGGGTGAAGGAAATATCATCCTTTCATCTTTACCTAACCAAGGGGAATTCCTGGCCACTTGCAAGATTCAGCACATGGCGTGAGTGCCTGG
>RJWJ010038555.1:0-14924 GCA_004363605.1 Indri indri
AAAAAAAAAAAAAAACAGTTTCTCAGCAATAAGGGTTCCTTCAATAAAATGTTAGCTCCTACACCACAACCCACTGTGTTCAGTTTTAAAGAACTTCTGGCTCAGACTCAAAATTATAATAATTAAACCTCCTTATTAACAATAATTTAAATGCCTCTCTTATGCCAGCCTCAATTCAATGAATAAATGAAAAGGATTTTTTTCTACCCTGCTAGTAAGAGCAGAGGAACATTGGACACAATACAACTGAGATGTCTTCGTTGTTTCCCTAAGTGATCGACGATATTGTTGCTTGAGGCAAGAAACCAAGGCTGTACGTCAATCTCCAATGTCTTTGAAAAGCAGTGTCCTGTGCTGCTCAGTTTCATGAGAGACATCAGATGCTTGGTTTTGAGTGAGTGTCTTGGATGATTACCTTGGATCTTCATTACATGTCTTTATGGATGGTAGCCTCCCCAAGAACCTCTTTAAAACACACACAAATCCAGTAACTCAAAATCCTGAAATTCTTCACAGGATATAAATGATATCTGAAGCTCCCTTTAAATATTATAATAACAAAATGTGATTTCAATGTGAGCTAATAAAATACATTTCTTCTCTACATCTCAGTGAAAACACTTTTTCTTTCCCACAGAAAAAAGAAAGAGTACCAGAAATGCCATGATTACCAGCTACAGTTACATGAAATACACAAACATGAACCTACATGTTCTCATTTAATAAGTTATAGCCAGACTAACTTTGAGGATACTGAGGCTTAAAGAGTCCATGTAGCTTGTCCAGGTCATGCCATCAGGAAGTGGCAGAGCCAGGAGACTCCGAACCAGGCCTGTCAAACTCCAAATGCATCTCCACCACAATCACCTTACCACTACCACTAACGGAGACCTCTTTTTACTGAGCACGTTATGTATAGCAGGCGTCTTCCATGCAATATTCCATTTTCCAGGACAAATACACAAGAAAGGCATTAGCATCTGAAGCCTAGAGAGATTAGGCCCTCTCTCAATTTTATGATACATACAAATGCTAGAAGTAAGGTTTGAACCTGGGAACTGAGGCCCCTTGCTCTTTTCGCTGCCCCGGTGACCTTCATATGCAGCAGAGACCTGCTTCCCACAAACCTCTGAACTGCACACGACAAGCCCTGCTCATCAGCGTGCAGCCCTGTAGCTGATGCTAAATGCCAACAGTGCCACTATCCTGGCATGTGACATGGGAAGCTGGAAGCCTTCTCTGTCTCGCCTGACGTTGTTCCCTTTTAAACCCAAGTGGTTCAAAGGACATTGAGATGTTAAAATTTGGAAGATGTGAGTGGATTTATCATTTTCATACCTTTATGCCTTATTTTCCCCATTAGCCTGAGATCTACTTGATCCTTGAAAAAAAAAAACCCTTAGGAAGCTTTATGCCTGAGCCCTGTGTTCTAATAGATGTGGTCCACCAAGTGCTGAGGTACAGTATCAATATACAAAAAGCAACGGTTTTCCTCTGCACTAGCTGTAACCAATCCAAAAATGTCAAGAAGAAAAAGAAAGCCTGTTTAATTCAAAATAGTGAAAAAAAGTTATAAAGTAAACCTAACCAGAAATGTGCAAGACTGATATGAAAAAGAAGGTAAAATGTTACTGAAGAACACGTAAGCTCTTGGATGGGAAAATTCAATATTTAAAAAATGCTCATTCTCCACAATTTAACAGATGAATTCAATATTCTCCCAATGCTATTCCAATCAAATAATTGACATTTTTGATAAAATTTGACACGTTAGCCCTAAAATTTTTGTGGAAGATAAAACATATAAAAATAGCCAAAATAAAACATTTAAAGAATAAAAATGGGGCAATCCTTGCTTTACTACTTATCAAAACATACTATAGATAAAACTTGAAATAAATAAAAAATGTCATTTTGGTGCGGACACCCACAATAGATCAGTACAAGAGAAAATAATTTTAAAATAGTCTGATGGATCTATAGCAATTAATTATGCAATGAAAATAAATATTACATTCAGTGGATAATAGGAGGATTATTCAATAAATTATTTTAGAGGAATTAGCTATCTTTTAGGGGAAATAAATATTTTTCTTCACAAGATGTTCAGATTATTTTTAAAAATTACAGAAGTATTAGAAGAAAATATAGGTAAAGTCTTTATAATCTTGGAGGAAAGAAGGATTTTTATGATTTAAAAGATGATGCCGTAATATAAACGATTGACAAATGTTATATTAAATGAATTTACATTTAATTAAACTTAAAAGCATCTGTAAGGCAAAAGACCAAAAATGTTTATTTCAATACCCAGAATGTATTTTAAAAATCTATAAATCAATGAGAAAAATGAAAAGTAACTAAGTAGAAAAAAAAAGAGCAAGAAAGATCAATTGCCATTTCATAGATGAAATAGGCCATATGAAAATATACTCAACTTCATTCACATTCTCTCACATTCATAAAAAAGTAAATTTAAACCACAATGAAATACCACCTTACACCCATTTGATTGGCAGAAATTTCAGACTGGTTATAGCTAAAGCTGGCAAATTAAAAAAAAAAATCTAATTCACTGTTAGTGAGGATAAAATCTTTTGAGAGCAATTTGGCAGTATCTGTTTAAATAAAAAATGCCATATCCTTTGACCCAGCAATTACACTCTTGGGGTCCTATACTAGAAGAAATAATTATGCAAACATACAAAGAGACTTACGAAAGGGTGTTCAACATGATTATTACTCACGGTATTAACAATATTATCTAAAGTAACCTAATGCCTATTACTGAGGCTACAGTTATGCAAACAATGACGCAGTCACACCAGGGACTCTTATGTTACATGCGAAAACTATTAAGCAAACCACATACTTTGAAGTGAAGAAAAACAAGATGCAGAACCCATGAGTAGAGCGTGATTTTCAGTTACGTGCGTGTATATATACAAATACACAAAACTAGATAACATACACTTTTATGTAACATACAAAAATATATCTCTGTATGTTCCTAAATGTACATATGTTTGCAAAGGCATATACTAAGCTGGAAACAGTGGGTATCACTTCAGACCAACGGAGAAGGGTACTGGTGGTGACAGGATCTAAATGGGACCAAAATATGAGCATGACACTCACCCACACTCACACACTCTTTGCCATAAGTCCACTGGAAAACAGGGTTTTAATTCTCTGGACCTCAGTTCAAAATGTGATTTTTTAAAGTTATTATAATTGTTATCATTTTCGTGATAATTTTATTATTTTAATTCAATTAGAATTCTTTGTAAGCCACCAAATATTTGCAAGGAGGTATTTTGCAAAATCAATAATAGAGTCAGCTACTGCATGGCAATTTCATTTGAAGCAGACCCTCCTGGGGGCAAAGGGACATTAAAGGGCAATCATGTAGAACAAATAATGTTTGCTCAGAGACGAGCTTTTCCCATTGATTCTGCATTCAATATAGATCTAATTATATTTATTTAAGACCCTTAATTATTACTTATCTTACATGTCTTGATTTCGTGTTTGCTTGTTCAGTTTTCGTAATGGCAATGTAATCTACTATTAGTTCATTTGTGGAAACACTTTCCCCACTCTGCCCATTCTGTTGAAATTGCAATACAACTACATTAAGTATGTGTAAACCGTGAAATAAGAAAACAGGATCTTTTCTGCTACAGAATAAGATATCTGGCAAAAAAAAGAAAAAAAAATCTGTGCCATTATATTAACCCATGTCTCTCCATCAAAATGGGAAATCAAACAAAAATTGTCTCCAATTTTTTTTTTTTTGGTGGTGTTTTATTTCCCTGTCTCAGTTGCCTTCTTCCCTGTACTTTCTCCCTTCAAATTTTCCTACAAGTAAAAAAAAAGCCCATTTTAGCTGTTTCCTCCTCAGCTGCCAGAATCATTTTTAGAAAAAAAGAGTAACTTTAGGCATGTGGATACACAGGGTGCTCTAGCGCAGTGCTATTTCCAGTACAGTATTACTGACCCAGAGAGCAGCATCTCGGTGTCAATAGTATACATAGCCATGATGGGAAAGAACCCACACAGGAATCAGTTAACATCTTTCTACTTGTAAAAATATGTTCTTCTTCTCCCATTCCTCTTTTTCCTTTCACCCTTCATCACTTCCTTCCTTTTTCATTCCCCTTTAAACTTGGAGGCAGTATAGTAAAAAAGAGGACAGGAAGCCTTTGGTTTGGTATTGGCCCTGCCACCTACTTGCTGTGGAACGTGAAGCAAGGAACATTCTCCATTCTTCTGAACCTTGGACTTCTTATCTATAAAGTCTGGCCTCTATCCCAAGATGCTCCTTCATGGGGTTTTTGTGAGTTTGAATGGGATTGCATATGTTGAACATTTGGACTGGAGTTCAGTGGGTGTTTAGTAAAAGTTAGGTCCCTGTCCTTCCTTCCAGAGATATTTCCTTTGTAAACCTTATTTCCAATTGTGAAATTGTGAAACAGGAATTCGGGTCATAAATGAATTTATAACATAAACAAGCATGTAAGTATACTTCCCCAATTAAAATGTAGGTACGTGCAAACATGAATTAAATTTGCAAGATAAAAATTTCTAGGCAATAACAAGATGAATGTGTGCACTATATAAAAAGATAATGAATGGGTATTGGTACTTATGCAGCAGTTTAATTACCTTTATAAGACCCAAGGATCAGGAAAGATAAGTTCGAACTTTTGGTACTGGACAACATGGAATATAGAATGTAACAGCTTATCTCTCCCAGTGATCGCGACCAAAGTTCTGAAAATAATAATAAGAAAAGCAACTACCTGAGCACTGACAACAGCAGATGATTTGGAGAAAGAGGTCAAAACTTGAAGGGAAACTGTAACACAAGTGAGTTTTTTGGAGGGTTTTCTCTGTTTTATCTCCTGGCTTTGAACCAAGGGTGGTCCCAGTGTGGAACTATCAGAGAGTACAAGCAGAAAAAACTCAGAGGCAAAACTATCTTATGTCTACAGCAGCAATCCCCAAAGTCTTTGGCACCAGGGACTGGTTTCATGGAAGACAATTTTTCCATGGACTGGGGGCGTAGGGGAGGAGATGGCTTCAGAATGATTCAAGCTCATTACATTCGTTGTGCAGTCAAATCTCTCTGCTAATAATCTTTATTTGCTGCTGCTCCCCACCACTAGCATCACCGCCTCAGCTCCACCTCAGATCATCAGGCATTAGATTCTCATAAGGAGCACACAACCTAGATCCCTCACATGCGCAGTTTACAGTAGGGTTCTTGCTCCTATGAGAGTCTAATGCCGTGCTGATCTGACTGGAGGGGGAGCTCATGTAGTGATGCAAGTAATGGGGAGTGGCTGTAAGTACAGATGAAGCTTCACTCTCTCACCTCCTGCTGTATTGCCCAGTTCCTAACAGGCCACGAACTGGTACCAGTCTGCAGCCTGGGAATTGGGGACCACAGGTCTAGAGAACCAGGAAAAGGGGTATCTGCAAGCAGGAAAGCTTGGAGAAAATCACTGTTTATTTTTAAATAAAATTTTACTTTGGGCCGGGCACGGTGGCTCACATTTGTAATCCTAGTGTCCTGGTAGGCTGAGACAGGAGGATTGCTTGAGGCCCGGAGTTCAAGAACAGCCTGAGCAAGAGCAAGACCTTGTCTTTACAAAAATAGAAAAAAAAAAAATATTAGCCAGGTGTGGTGGTACAAGCCTGTAGTCCCTGCTACTCTGGAGGCTGAGGCAGAAGAATCCCTTGAGCCCAGGAGTTTGAGGTTGCAGCGAGCTGTGATGACGCCACCACATTCTAGCCCAGGTGACACAGTGAGACTCTGTCTCAAAAAACAATTTACTTTGGAAAAGATTTATATTTACAGAAAAATTGCACAGATAGTACAGAGAGATCTCATGTACTCTTCACTCAGTTTCCCCCACTCTTAACATCTTACATTACCATAGTCCATTTGTGAAAACTAAGAAATCAATATTGGCATTACTATTAATAGTAACTAAACTCCAGACTTTTTTTGGATTCACAAGTTTTTCCACTAAAATCCTTTTTCTGTTCCAGAATCCAATCCAGGATACCATATTGCATTTAGTCACCACGAATCCTTAGTCTTCTCTGATATATGACAGTTTCTCAGTCTTTTCTTATTTTTCGTGGTCTTGAGAATTTTGCAGAGTATTAAATATATTGTAGAAGGCCTTCAAATTGAGTTTTCCTGATGTTTTCCTCATGCCTAGACTGGAGTTACGGGTTTGAGGGAAAACTATCAAAGAAGTACGGTGCCCTTTCCATAACATCATATCAAAGGTACATGCTATCATCATAACTTATCACTGGTGTTGGTAATCTTCATCACATGGCCTAAATCGTGTTTGTTTGGCTGAAAGCAAGTCACTAAGCCTAGTACACACTCAAGGTAAGAGGGAACAGAACCTACATAAATTATTTGGAATTATTCTGTAAGGAAGATTTGTCTGTTTTGCCCCATTTATATATTGATGCCTTGAGGGTGCCTGTGGTCCTGGAGCTATACTCAGGTGGTTATGGTGGAACAGGTACTAAAAATCCAAAGAGAAAATCTGTCTTTATGGCTAGAAGAAATGGGAAAAGAAGACCTGTGGTCTGGAGTGGGAGGAGAATCCCCACTGTATTTTCCCTCTTTTCTTCACTGCTTTACTCAATCACACAGTGGCATATGTAGCTAAAATTGCTGGAGAAACACCAAATATCTACCATGAGGATTAGAGAATAGGCCCCTGGGAGCCATAGGGAGTGCAGGAGATAATGAAGAGGGATGAAATGAATAAGAGGATCCCTTAATTCTGTTCATGGACTGACTCAAGGCCCAGGCTCACTCTGAGCTGCTCATGTGTGGAACAGACCCATAGCAGAAGAGCAAAGTCACTGAGCACTACACTGACAGTGGAACCACTGCCCACAGAAGGAGAGACAGACTTGCAGTCCAAACATGCCCAGGTTTACAGCCTGTGAAAATAAAGAAGTTGACATTCTCCAGAGGATTTTTTAAATGAATTTTTAATTATTATGGGTCCAGAATAGTTGTATATATGTATAGGGTACATGTGATATTTTGATACAGGCATACAATGTGCAATAATCAAATCAGGGTAACTGGGGTATCCATCACTTCAGACATTTCTTAGTGTTAGGAATATTCTAATTCCAGTCTTTTAGTCATTTTAAAGTATACCCTAACTTATTGTTGAATATAGTCACTTTGTTGGGTTATCAAATATTGTTCATTCTATATAACTCACTGTATTTTTGCACCCATCAACCATCCCCACTTTATCCTCCTCTCCTCACAGCCCTTCCTAGCATCCAGTAACCATCATTCTACTCTCCGTCTCCATAAGACAATTGTTTTAATATTTAGATCACACATATGAGTGAGAATGTGCAAGATTTGTCTTTCTGTGCTTGGCTTATTTCACTTAACATACTGTTCACTTAACATAATGTTCTCCAGTGTCATCCAGGTTGTTGCAAATGGCAAGATTTCATTCTTTCTTGAGGCTATATAATACTGCACTGTGTATATGTACCACAATTTCTTTATCCTTTCATCTGCTGATGGACACTTAGGTTGATTCCAAATCTTGGCTGTTGTGAATAGTGCCACAATAAACATGGTAGTGCAGATATCTTTTCAATATACTGAATTCCCTTCTTTTGGGTATGTACCTAGCAGTGGGATTGCTGGGTAATATGATATGGTAATTCTATTTTTAGTTTTTGGAGGAACCCCCATACTGTTCTCCATAGTGGTTACACTAATTTACATTCCCACCAACAGTGTATGAGGGTTCCCCTTTCTCTATATCCTATCCAGTTTTGTTATTGCCTAATTTTTTGACAAAAGTCATTTTAACTGGGGTGAGATGATATCTCATTATAGTTTTGATTTGCATATCTCTGAAGACTAATGATGTTGAGCATTTTTTCATATACCTGTTGGCCATTTATATGTCGAATTTTGAGAAATGTCTATTCAGATACTTTGCCCATTTTTAATGGGATTATTTGATTTTTTCCTATTGCATTGTTGGAGCCCTTTATATATTCTAGTTATTAGTCCCTTATCAGATGGATAGTTTGCAAATATCTTCTCCCAACCTGTGGGTTGTTTCTTTATTTTGTTGATTGTTTCCTTTGCTGTACGGAAGCTTTTTAGCTTGATGTGATCCCATTTGTCCAATTTTGCTTTGGTTGCCTGTGCTTTGTGGTTATTACTCATGAAGTCCTTGCCCAGACCAATATCCTGATGTTTCTCCAATATTTTCTTTTCACAGTTTTAATTTTAATAGTACCCAGAGTCTTATGACATAATATGCAAAATTTCTAGGATATAATCTAAAATTACTCAAAATACAAAAATAAAAATCTCATAAAATGTGACTAATTCTCAAGAGAAAAGCCAATCAGACATCGACCCTGATATAACGCAAATATTGAAAGTTTTTCAGAGACCTTAAAACAACTTATGCTTAATGAGGTACAGGTAAACACTCTAGAAATGATTGGAAAGACAGATGCTCTTAGCAAAGAATTAGAAACTATTAAAAAATGATTACTTCAAAACTGAAAGATATAATATCTGAAATGAAAAGTCACTGGATGGTCTCAATAACACAATGAAGGTGATAGAGGAAACAGTCAGTAAACTTGAAAACAGATAAATAGAATTACCTAACCTCTGCAACAGAAAGCAAAAGGATCAAAAAAATCAGTCTGAGGAAGCTGCATGACATTATAAAAAATATTTAACATTCTGATATTGGAGTTTCAAAAGAAGAGGGTTTGTGTAAAAACAAAATTTGATGACAAAATGGCAGAAGACACAAATTTGGTAAAAGACATAAATTTACATCTTTAACAACCTCAGAAAAACAAACAGAACAAACCCAAACAGAACTCAAAGAAAATCAAACCCAACTACACTATAATCAAACTACTGAAAACTAAAGATGAAGGAAAAAAATCTTGAAAGCAGACATAAAAAAATTACTAATTATACACGGGGGAAGAACAATTTGAAGGACTATTGATATCTTATCAGAAAGCAAGTTTCTCAGAAGACATTGGAATAACATTCATAAAGTGCTGAAAGAACTGCCAACCCAGAATTTCATATCCAGTAAAAATATCCATCAGTAATGATGGCAAAATAAAAACATTCTCAGCTGAACAAAAACTAAGAGAATTTATTCACTGTCAATAGGCCATCTTTAAGGCAAATGCTAAAGGAAATTCTTCGAACTAAAATGTTACCTGATGAAACCTGAAACTTCAGGAATAAAGAAAGGGTAACAGAAATGGAAAATATCTGGGTAATTATAATAGACTACTTTTCTTCTCTTGAGTTCTTTCAAATACACATAACTATTGAAAGCAAAAATGTAAACATTGTCTGGTGGAGTTTTCAGTGTATGTAGATGTAAGACACATGACAACTGTAACATAAAAAGGGAGGCAGTAATTTCTACAGCAACTGCTAAAAACATACACAAAAATAAAAATAATTAGATAAATTTAAATGGATTACTAAAAGATGTTCAAATAATCAAAATCAAGGCAAGAAAGGGAGGACAGAGAAACATATGCACACACACTAATGAAGGCACAATCAAAGCAAATAACAAAATAATTCCTATAAAACTAACTGTATTAGTCCATTTAGGTTACTATAACAAAATACCATAAACTATGCGGCTTATAAATAACAAATATTTAATTCTCACAGCTCAAGGGACTGGAAAGTTTAAGATCAAGGCCCCAGAATATTTGGTATCAGGTGAGAGCCCCAGTCTTAGTCCCTTTAGTGTTGTTATAACAGAATAAATATCTGAGGCTGGGTAATTTATAAAGAAAAGAGGTTTATTTGGCTCATGATTCTGGTAGCTGAAAAGTCCAAGATTGGGCAGCTGCATCTGGTAAGGGACTCAGGCTGCTTCCATTCATGGTAGAAAACAGAGGGGAGCTGATGTGTGCAAAGAGATCAATGGCAAGAGAGGAAGTAAGAGACAAGAACCTAGGAAGTTGGACTTGTTTTAACAACCTGTTTTCATGGGAACTAATCCAGTCCTATGAGAGCAACAACTCCCTCCAGCCAGGGGGCAATAATCTATTCATAAGACCCACCCTCAAAACCCAAAAACTTCCCACTAGGCCTCAACTCCCAACCCTGCTATATTGGGGATCAAATTTCAATGTGAGTTTTGGTAGGGACAAACCACACCTAAGCTATAGTAGCTTGCTTCCTCATAGATGGTAGCTTCCATGTCCTCGCATGATGGAAAAAGTGAAAGATCTTTCTTATGCCTCTTTTCTAAGGCTTCTAACCCCATTCATAAGAGCTCTGCTCTCATAATCGAATCATCTCCCAAAGGCCCAACCTCTTGATACTATCACCTTGGCAGTTAGGATTTCAACATATGAATTTGTGGGAGAGGGGGTGGGCACAAACATCCAAATTATAGGACCAACCTTATCAAAGATTACATATGCAAACGGTATAAACATGTTAATTAAAAGACAGATTATCAGATTGCACTTCAAAAAAACTCATATGCTGCTATATTAATGTTAGCTGAATTTGAATATCCATTTTAATGTATGCACAATAAAAATGAAATTTTATCTGTGAATGAGGCGAATCATGTGTAAATTACCTTCTCTCTAATTTTAGAAGTTTATTTTATTTTTACTTAAATATCCTTTAAATGTCTGGATGGGGCAGCTCTGCTCAGTAGCAAACTTGGCCAGACTCACTCAAGCCACTCAAATGGCTCTATGCATTAACTACTCAATAGCCATTTACCCTTCTTCCTTGTTAACAGAGCTCCGATTTTGTTCAGCCCAAAGAAGAATCAGTGGTCTAAATGAATTGTAAAAATCTCCTTTCTTTTTGCCAGTTAATGACCTACAGATGCAAATGTGACTTAGTTTTGGCCAATGACATATAAGAAGTCTGTTGGGGGCATCTAGGAAATAAATACATTTTATTTCTGGAAGAAGAGAGAAAAATCTTTTCTTGGGGTTGCGGGGGCTGCAGACACGCCCTTGCTTTGTGTTGTTTTGAATTCTATTGTGTGAGAAAGAGACGCTTTGAGCTGTGGTAAGCATGGCTACCATGAAAGGAGCTGAGTATGTCAGAGAAGACAGGTAAAAGGAGTCTGAAGAACCAACCCTAACAATGCCTACTCCACTACTGAACTTCTTATCAAGTAAATAAGAAATATACGTACTGGGTAAGCCACTGTTGGTCACACATTCTGTTACCTGTAATCAAAACTGACAAGTGAGCAGTCTTCTCTTTCCAAGCACAGAATGTCATGTCTGTACTTCTGTCCTTTCATCATTCTGTTAAAGCCATTGTCCTTTTACCCACCTCCCAGCCACTTAATTTGGAGGGAAGAGGGTTGGAGAAGAACATCTCCCTGGAGACGATGAAAGTGTAAAGCAAGTGGCAGACTACAGTCATTTATTGCAGAATCAATAATACTACATGGGTTGGGATTCATCATTGGATTAATCAACAAACATTTTATTGACCATTTGTTTTATGCTAAGCTTTATGTTAGGTACCTGAGGTAAAAAAAAAAATAAATGAGAAGGAGTCCCGTGTTTCTAGTGGGGATGACGGATAATACGCAAATAAACATATGAGGCCAGATTGTATTAGGAAGGACAGTAGGCAGAGTAGGAGCATGTTGGGGGCTACTCTAGACAAAATGATCAGAGAATAACAGCGATTTCAGAACTCTACGCAGAGCTGAATTTGTGGCCTTTTCCACTTCGAGAGGTAATTAGGAAACTTAGGACGTGTAAAGCCTTATTGAAGTTCCACATTAATAACGTAAATTCAGAAAGGGTAGCACAACCACCTTTACTTTGGGATACTCTCTTTTCCTTCCTTCCTTCCTCCCTTCCTCCCTCCCTCCCTTTCTTCCAAGCTACGCCGAGAAAAAATTTTAGTCTTATTATGAGATTAATAAATACATGATAACAATAACTGTGGAACTTTGCTAAGGAGGGGAACTTGAAAGGTTATACAATGATGGCCCGATAGTGACAGCTATGATATAATAGATGGTGAAAAAAATTTAGAACAGAGAAGGAATGGTGACTTAAAGAAAACGAAACAGGACACGCGAGAGGAGCGATGGGCGTGGGGAAACAAAGTTATTAAGGCAACTGGAAATTTTTGTGGATATAATACTGAGGTCAGGAAATACTTCAGGGTGGGGCAGAAACAACCTGATTCATGACCTTATTTAGAACAGGAAGAATAAACAGTTCCCGCCATTCCCAGCTCAGCGAGACTGCAGAGCCTGTGAGCAGAACGCCTTAGGAGTCGTACCAGGTTTAGAACCACAGCCTTCATTTTTCTTGTCTGCGGCTCTTACCTAAGCTGGGAGTTCTGAAACTCAGGAGGGGCAGGGCTCAGGAACCTGGAAGTTAGTAGAGTCTAGGTTATTCAGGAAAGTTCCAATGTGGCCGCCCCGAAGGTCTCACAGGGAACACTTTTCCAGGGCATCTATTTCCTCTCTAGCATTGCAGATGTAATCATAAACACAAGCCAGCTGCACCCACAACTTCTTGTTCTAGCGTGAACCCTGTGACTCCTGCAAATAGTCCTCACGCTACTAGAAACCCCGCCCCCGTTCGTAACCATAGGAACGGCTGCCACGCCGGGAGCTGGAGGTACCTTGTTCCGCCCCCTCCCTGACAGATACTGTTTCTCACTGTCTGTCCACATGGGCGCACCGCCTCGCTATTGGTCCGTGCCCCAGGACTGTGCCTTGCCCCAGCCAATAAACGACCTGTGCACGTGCACGCTTGCGTCTCCCGATTGGCCAACACTTCCTGATCACGCACTGCCTTCCTGCGCCAGCCCACGCCTGGGAGCGCCAATGAAATGACTCAGTAGCCATTTACAACTAATCGGTAAGAAGCCGGGCTCACAGCTGGCCAATGGGCGCCCGCTGGGAGTGGGCTGAACCGGCCCCTTTTCAATCCCAGCTGGGTTTGTTAAAGCGACAGGGCCCAAGGCGTGCTGGTGCTCCACCAGGTACCTCACGGGGGCCGCGGCAGCCCTCAGCGTGCGGCCAGCGCCCGTGACAGCGGCGCTGCGGGGCTCGTGACCCCGGCTCCGGGCCTCTGCCGACCTCTGTGGCTGGGCCGCGTCGCCCGGCAAGATGGGCGGCGAGGCGGGGTCCGCGGCGGCCGTGGGCTCCGAGGGCCGCGTGAAGAACCTGGGTCTGGTGTTCGAGGACGAGCGCAAGGGCTGTTACTCGAGCGGCGAGACGGTGGCCGGGCACGTGCTGCTGGAGGCGGCCGAGCCGGTGGCCCTGCGAGCGCTGCGCCTGGAGGCCCAGGGCCGCGCCACCGCCGCCTGGGGCCCGAGGGCAGGCGTCAGCGCCGCGACCCCTGCCGCTGCCTCGGAGGTGGAATACCTGAACGTACGCCTGAGTCTGCAAGAACCCCCGGCCGGTGAGCGCAGGCGACCGCCTGGGTCTCCCCACCAGGCCGTGGCAGGGCCGGGGGGGGGGGGGGGGGGGGGGGGGGGGGGGCTGGGAGGGGGCGCGCCGGCGGGATGCCCACCTGGCAGGTGGGCTCAGGGCAGGCTTCTGGAGGTGGGGGCTGCCCCGTGGACGGCCGGAGCCTCGGTGTGGTCGCAGGTGAGTGGTGGGTAACAATGCCTCTGGCCCAACCTCACGGCAACGGAGAGAGGAGGAGCTAGGGTGCGCAGGTCTACCTGGCGCGCTGCCCCTGGCTCACCCGGGCCTACCCAATACCAGGAGTCCCTGGATCTTCTAGAACAGCGAACGAAGGGTGTGGGCCATTGGTTGCCATGGGAACCTCTGATTGGACCGCGGGGGATCTGGGATCTAGGATCTAGGTCCTGGTCCTTGTGGCCTGAAGAATGGAGGGCGGAACCAGTGTCTTTGAGGTCCCATTCTGGGGGGCCCAGTGCTTGATGGCTTCCACTCAGACCCAAACGGGACCTAGATATTGGTTCTTGGTTCATGATGAATTAGCAGAAACTCGGTCTTGGGAAGAGGAAAGTAAGTAGTTCCTGAGCGTTAGGAGTTCAAAGGAAGTGTTTCTAGGCTTGACCATCATGCTTGGTTTCCCTCTTCTGGGGAGCAGGACAACTTAGAGTTCTGCCTCTACCTGATACTGCTGCTTTTTCCTTTCTTTGCATCCTCTTCCTCCCCCCTTTTCTCCCCACCCCGCATCACCCCTACCAAAAAGCCTTTAGTGACAATGCCGCCTGGGCATTTCTGAATTATCCTTCTTGTTCATTTTTATGAGGTCCAGTTAGTAGTGTAGATTTTCCAGAAGTACCCATATGAGGACCCGCTGCGTGGGTGTTCCATTAATATTAGGTACAAAAATTGATCTCCTTTATCACAAAAATACTGGGAACGGTGGATATTAGTCTTCTTTCAGTGGATGGAAGCTATTCTACACTTTCACCTTGCTGTCTCATCAGCAAATCAAATAAAATAAGGGTATATACCTTCCCTCCTTGAAGAGTAAAATGCATTATATCTATAAACCTAACCCTTGATATGTCTTACACAAAATAGAATGCGCCATTTCGCCTTATCCTACTGTGAAGAAGTAGACTGTCCACAGTTAAATCCTCAAAGTTTGTGATAATCCAAGTGATCCCAAAATTGTAGTGAGGAAAACCGTATTTGGAACCCAAGCTTTCTTTTGGATAAATAAGGAACAGTGTGTTAGGTGGCAGTTCTTACCTGCCTCCGAGCCCTTTCATCAGTGTGATGTCCAGATCGGCTCATGCACGCCTCCCCCAGTGGTAACAGACCACACAGATTTTCAAGATGGCTGAATGGTGTAAAGGCCATGAAAGAGAGATTTCTCCAGGACTT
>RJWJ010038556.1:0-14934 GCA_004363605.1 Indri indri
ATATTTTTAAGGTTATTTTGTAATTGATTCTAATTTAGTTGCATTGTGATAAACATGTAGCATACAAAGCTCTAGTTTTTAAATGTAAAGCACTAGTTTTAAATGTTTTTAAACATTTTTTTGAGGCTAGATCACATTAATTTTTCAAAAGTGACCCATTCTTTAAAATGGCATGTATGCTTACAATGTCTCATGTATTTTTATTAAATCGTACTTATTTACTTTTTATCAGTTGGATAGGCTAGATGTTCTATAATAAGAAACTTGTATTAAAATGTAAAATCACTGTCTCATTCATTGAGAATGTCTTAAAATTAACCAAAAGAAAAAAAAAAGTCAATAGAAATAAAAGTCTGCTTAGTTAGAAAATTCACTTACATTCTTACACAAGCTTCTTAACTTACAGATTTGTAAAAATTTGGAGAAAGCAATAAATTCAGAGAAAACATTTGATAAAATCCAGCATCCTGTCATGTAAAAACCAGGGAGTATACCTGAAAATAATGAAGGCCATATATGACAAACCAACAGTGAACACCATACTGAGTGTAGAAAAGTTGAAATCATTTCCTCTAAGAACTAGAATAAGACAAGGATGTCCACTTTCACCATTCCTAGCCAACCTAATACTGGAAGTCTTCACCAGAGCAATCAGGCAAGAGAAATAAATAAAAGGCATTTGCATTGGAAAAAAGAAGTCAAATTATCCCTGTTTGCTGCTGATATGATCTTATATCTAGAAAAACCTAAAAGATTCCATCAAAAATACTCTCAGAAATTGACAAACGAGGGGGAGGGGCCAAGATGGCAACCAGAAGCAGCTCTCATGGAAAAGATCAAAAGTGGGTGAGTAGAAATAAAATTCCTTATCTGTTTAAAGAAGCTAGTGGGTTCTATTAGTTAAACTAAGATCATCACCTAAGGAAGATGGCAGCCCTCACCACTGGAAGGCCCAGCTCACATTATAGCCACAATACTTTTGTGTGGATAACCTCTCTGCCAATTAGGCCCACTGGAAAACCATCTCCACTTAGACACACACAGGAGAATTTTCTTGAAATAGAGATATACACAATCAAGCATTGTAACCACAAAATATTAAAAGCTTAGGACTGTATCAGTGAATAGCAGACTATACACAGCTGAAAGATAAATTAGGAAGATGAAAGGTAATTACATTGAGAAATTTTCCCAGAACACAGTACAGAGATAAAGAATGAAAAGAATGAAAAAAAATTGTAAAGATGCAGGAAGGAATTTTATTTCTACATTTTACTGAGGAATGGAACAAAGTACTTAAAGGGTACTAATACATATATACCTTGCTTAATTTTATGTATGTAATCACCACCCAGATCAAAATATAGATTATCCCCAGCCTTCCAGAAGTTCCTTTTGCTTCTTCCCAGTCAGTATTCATTCCCTCCCCTCACTACAAGTAACCATTTCCTCTTATTTCTATCATCATTGATTAGTTTACCTGTTTTTGAACATTATGTACATGGAATTACACTATATGTATGTGTCTGAATTTTTTTGATGAACATAACATCTATGAGATTAATCCTTGTTGTTGTGTATATGGTAGCCTTTCACACTGCAGTGTATCACATTCTATTGGATGAATAGATCACAATTTATATATTTATTCTCCTGTTGGTAGACATTTGGTTCTTTTTCAGTTTTTAATTATACTGAATAAAACTTTTATGAACATTCAAAAAATAAAAGTGGGTGAGTAGATATTCACCTTTGGAGAGACTGTCTGAGAGAGAGCATTGGGAATCTACAGAGAAGCTGCAGGAGACACCAAAAACAAAGAAGAGGGAAGTACAGTAGCCTGTTTGGCTAGATTAGAGGTGCCTAGGGGGAGGCACCTGTACATGGGGAGAGTGGCCAGTGAGAGAACAGCAGTGCTTCACACACCCACTGTGGACATTGCAATCCTAGCTGCAGGAGGGCCTCTCTATCCCTGAAGTTTCCTGGATTGGTGCAGGGAGCTGCCTTGAGACTTTGTAGGGGCTCTGCTTCAAAGAGAAGGCACAGCAGCATCCTGCTGGTTCCTGAACCCTTAGTGTGCAGCTGGTGACATTTGAAGAGCCCAGCCCCAGAGCACTATGCCAGCCCAGGGGCCCAGCTCTGTTGCTGCTGCCTCCTCATGTCCCCACTGCCTAGCCAGTGAAGGAGCAGGGAGGCTGGGTACTCTTGCCTGCCCCAGGAACAAGTGCTTTCCACCACCACTGCTGCAGGGGGATAAGGTGGAAAAAAAATGTGCACAGCCACACCTGCTGCCACTGCCTGAGTAGCTCTGCCAAGTCACTGATGCCACCTCTGCCTCCACTAGGAGACCCAGGCAGAGCAAGTACCCATGGCCACCTGCACCTGCTGCTTCCACCAGAGTCACCCCACCCAGCCACCACCACAGCCTCTGCTGCCACCGATGTTGGGGGGGGGAGGCACATGGGTGGAATATACACCTACTACTGCCTGTTTCTGCTTCCACCATGTAAGTAGCCCCACCAGCCTCCACTGCCTGCTGCTGCCACATAGGGGCAGGTAGGATCAAAGGCCCAAGGCCTGCGCCTGTTGAAGCTGCCTACATAGCCTCATCCAGCCACCACTGCCACATCTGCTGTCAAGGAACCAAGGCAGGGGCAAACCCCCAAGGTTACCTGCCTCTGTGGCCACTGCAGAAAGGAATTTGTCCTGCCCCTGCCAAAGCTGCCAGCAGAGGCCTGCGCACAAGCCCAGCCATCTACATGGACATTCCCTATCACCTGCTTGGACTCTGACAACCACAGGGAAACCGTGAGTCATAGGGGAACAGCAGTGTTACAGGCTCATAGTGTATCCACCCCTCTTCTGCTTGATCAATTTTCTAGAGCAGGACCCAAGCATGCCACCCAGGGGCCAGGGAACTGGGGATTACATAACATAGTACACCACCACTGGCCCCTGAACACCTCTGCGAGGGTCTGAGTTCCAACTGGCCCAAATGTCTAAACACCACAGTGGGTACCTACCAGCACAAGCCAAAGGGTGGTACACCTCTCCCTCTCTTTATTGAGCAACAGATTTTCCAAGAGAGGAGAACAAGTGTACTACAAAGTTACCTGTTTTGCAATGAGGAATGAGACTTCAGATGACAGGGAACCAGCCTAAGAACTCCGACAACATGATAAAACAGGCTGTTTTGACACCCCCAATGGACCACACCAGCTCTCCAGCAATGGACTTCAACCGAACGAAATTGGTAATATGTAAGATATGGAATTCAGAATAGCGATTGCAAATAAGATCAAGGGGATTGAGGAGGAAGTTCAAAATCAATACACACACACACACACAATTAATGCAGAACATGAATTGAATGAAAAATTCACTGAAGAAATGAATAATCTTAGAAAAAACATAACAGAACTTCTGAAAATATAGGGTGATTTAAGAAATGTGGAAAGTTTTAACAACAGAATTGACCAAACAGAAGAAAGAATTTCAGAGCTTGAAGAAAAGGTTTTCAAATTAACCTAGTCAGTCAAAAATGAAGAAAAAAGAATCAAAAAGAATGAACAATCTATCTGAGAAATGTAGGCTTATATAAAGTGAACAAATAAAAGAATCATAGGTATCCCTAGAGGACAAGATAAAAAAGCAAAAAGCATGGAAAACCTATTTGAGGGAATAATGAAGAAGTTGTTCCCTGGTCTTGCTAGAGACTTAGATATCCAGATACAAGGAGGTCATTGAACACCTAAAAGATCCATGGCAAATAAGACATCACCAAGCCACATACTCATCAGTCTGGCCAAAGTCAAAGTGAAAGAGAAAATCCTGCAAGTTATGAGATAAAAGCAACAAGGAACTTATGCAGAAAACTCCATCAGACTAATGGCAGATTTTCAGCAGAAACCTCACAAGCCAAAAGGGATTGGGGTTGCATTTCTAGTCTTCTTAAACAGAGGAAATGTCAACCAAGAATTATGAATCCTACAAAATTAATTTTATAAATGAAGGAGAAATAAATTTTCTTAGACAAGCAAATGCTAAGGGAATTTGTCACTACTAGACCTGCCCTATAAGAAATGCTTAAAAGTTCTCTATACATGGAAAATATAATCAATACCCACCAGTGTAAAAACACGTGAAAGTTAAACCTCACATCTCTTCTAAATGAAAAGATAAGGGAGAAAACAAAACAATTGGAAACAAGCAAAATGATGACTACAATGCCTCACAGAACAATAGTAACATTGAACATAAATGATCTTAATGCCCCACTTATGAGCTAGAGATTGGCAGAATGGACTAAAAAAAACACAACCTAAATATATATGGTTTCCAAGAAAATAATTTAACTCTCAAAGATTCTCATTGACTCAAGGTAAAGGGGTTAAAAAAATCCATGCAAATAGAAACTGAAGTGAGCAGAATTAGCTATTCTTATATCAGATAAAATAGACTTTAAATCAACAATGGTAAAAAAAAGACAAAAATGTTTATTATATAATGATAAAAAGATCAATGCAACAAGATGATATAAAAATCCTATATATTAATATGCATGCACATAACACAGGAGCTCCCAGATTCATAAAACAAATTCTACTAGATCTAAAGACAAAAATAAACAGCAATATCATAATAGACAGACACTTTAACACTCCACTGACAGAAGGAGACAGATTGTTAAGGAAGAAAATCAATACTGAATCACTGGATTAAATGGGACTCTAGAATAGATAGACATAACAGACATTTACAAAACATTCTACCCTAAAATTGCAGATTATACATTCTTCTCATCAGCACAAAGGACATGTTCCAAGATAGATCATATGTTAGGTCACAAAACAAGTCTCAGCACATTTAGAAAAATCAAAATAATGCCATGTATCTTTTCAGATCACAGCAAAATAAAATTGGAAGTCAACTCTAAGAGGAACTCTCAAAACTACAAGAACACATGAAAATTAAAAAACTTGCTGCTGAATGATGAATGATGAAATGATGAAATGAGGATGGGAGTCAAAAAATATTTTAAATTGAGAAACAAAAGTGACAGAAATTTCCAACATCTCTGTGATACAAGAAAAGCAGTGCTAAGAATGAAGTTCATAGTGCTAAATGCCTACATCAAAAAGACAGATCACCAATTAACAACCTATGTAACACCTCAGGGAATGAAAAAAAAAAAAAGAACAAATGAATCTCGAAGCTAGCCAAAGACAGGAAATAGCAAAGATCAGAGCAGAACTAAATGAAATTGAAAAAATGCAAAGGATCAATGAAATGTAAAGTTCATTCTTTGAAAAGATAAATAAAATCGACAGACCACTAGCTAGATTAACTAGAAGCAGAAAAGAAAGGACTCAAATAAGCTCTATAGGAAACAAAAAAGGAGACATTAAACCAAACAGGAAAAACTCAAAACACCATCTGAGTCTACTACAAAAACCTTTATGCACACAAACTAGAAAATCTAGGGGAAATGCATAAATTTTTGGAAACGCACAACCTCTCAAGCTTGAATCAGAAGGAAATAGAAATCCTAAGCTGACCAATAATGAGTAGTGAGATTGAAAGACTAATGTAAAATCTACCCCCACAAAAAAACCAGGATCAGATGGATGCACTACTGAATTATGCTAGACCAACAAAAATTAATTGACATGAACCTACAGAAATCGTTCCATAATATCGAGGAGGAAATCCTCCCTAAATCATTCTCTGAAGTCAGTATCACCCTAATACCAAAGCCAGGCAAGGACACAACACTAAAAGAAAACTACAGACCAATATCCCTCGAGAACACGGATGTAAAAATCTTCAACAAAATACTAGTAAACTTACTCTGACAACACATGAGAAGGATAATTCACAATCATCAAGCGGGTTTCATCCCAGGGACACAAGGATGGTTCGACACACACAAATCAATAAAAGTGATTCGCCGCATAAACAGAATTAAAAACAAAATCCATATGATTACATCATTGGATGTAGAAAATGCATTTGATAAAATCTAGCACCCTTTCATAATAAACACACAAACAAACTAAATACAGAAGGAACATACCTCAAAATAATAAAAGCCATATATGACAAACCCACAGCCAACATTACACAGAATAGGGAAAAGATAAAAGCATTCCTCCTGAGAATGGGAACAAAACAATGATAACCACCATCACCCCTCTGCTCAGCATAGTATTGCATTTCATAGCAGAGGATCAGGCAAGAGAAAGAAATACAAGGCATCCAAATCAGAAAAGAGGAGATTAAACTATTGCTATGTGCTGATGACATATATCTAGAACATCCTAACTACTCCTCCAAAAGACTGCTAGGTTTGATAAAAATAATTCGATAAAGTCTCCGGTTACAAAATTAATGTATAAAAATCATTAGCATTTCTATACACTAATGACACTCAAGCTGGGGGCCAAATCAAGAACTCAATACCCTATATAATAGCTGCAAAGAAAATAAAATACCTGGGAATATACTTAACCAAGGAGGTGAAAGATCTCTACAAGGAGAACTACAAAACACTGATGAAAGAAATCATAGAGAACACAAAAACATGGGAAAACATCCCATGCTTACAGATTTGAAGAATCAATATTGTTAAAATGCCCATACTGCCCAAGTGATCTACAGATTCAATGCAATTCCCATCAAGATACCTAAGTCATTTCTCACAGACTAAACCAAACCAAACCAAACAAAGAAACAATCTTATGCTTCCTATGGAATCAAAAAAGACCAAATAGCCAAAGCAATCCTAGGTAAAAAGAACAAATCTGGAGGCATCACATTATCTGACTTCACGTTATACTACAAGGACATAGTAAGCAAAACACCATGGTATTTTTTACAAAAGCAGATGCATAGATCAACGTAACAGAACAGAGAACTCAGATTTAACACTATATAGCTACAACCAGTTGATTTTTGACAAAGTATACAAAAACGAACACTGGGAAAAAGATGACCTATTCAATAAATGGTACTGGAAAAAGTGGATAGCCACATGCAAAAAAAAATTAAACAAGATTGCTCTCACCATATATAAAAATTAAGACAAGATGGATTAAAAACTTAAATGTAAGACTTCAAACCATAAAAATTCTAGCAGAAAATGTAGGAAAAACTCTTCTGGACATTGGCCTTGGCAAAGAATTTATGACTAAGACCTCAACAGCAAATACAGCAACAACAAAGATAAATAAATTGGACTTAATTTAACTAAAGAGTTTCCGCATAGCAAAGGAAATAATCAAGAGAATGAACAAACAACCTACAGAATGGGAGAATATATTCACAACTTATATATCCGAAAAAAGACTACTATCCAAAATATACAAAAAACTCAAACAATTCAGCAAGAAAAGAAAAAATAACCCTTTCAAAAAGTGGGAAAAATCAGAGCAGATTTTTCTCCAAAGAATATACGAATGGCCAACAAATATATAAAAAAAATTCTCAACATCACTAATTATCAGGAAAATGCAAATTAAAACAACAGTGAGATACCACCTTACCTCTGCCAGAATGCCCACTATTAAAAAGTCAAAAAAACAATAGATGTTGGGATGGCTGTGGTGAAAGGGGAATGCTCATATACTATTGGTGGGGTGAAAACTAGTACAACTTCAATGGAAAACAGTATGGAGTTTCCTCAAGGAACTAAAAGTAAACCTATTATTTGATCTGGCAATCCAACTACCAGGTATCTACCCAAAGGAGAAGTCATTTTCTGAGAAAGGCACTTGTACCCAAATGTTTATTGCAGCACAATTCACAACTGCAAACCTGTGGAATCAACCTAGTTTCCCATCAAGTAATGAGTGTATAAGGAAAATGTGACACACACACACAGATACACACACACACACACACACACATAAACACGCACACTAAGGAATACTGCTAGGTTATAAAAAAGAATGAAATAATGTCTTTAGCAGCAACTTGGATGGAAGTGGAGAACACCATCCTAAGTGAAGTATCTCAGGAATGGACAAAGATATACCATGTGTTCTTTTACATGTGGGAAGCTGTTACCATGTGGGAGCTAAACGATGGGTATATATTGTCATAAAGAGGTATAAGGCACAGTGGAATCTATGGGCAAAGGGGATGTGAAGGATCAGAAATTACTCATCAAGAACAATGTACAAGATTCTGGTGACAGGTACACTAAAAGCTCTGACCTCAGCATTAGAATTCATCCATGTAACAAAAAAACAATTGTACCCCCTAAATCTATTGACGTAAAACAAAAATAATTGATAAGTGAATTTAGTAAAGTTGCAGGATACCAAGTCAATGTACAAACATCAGTAGTGTTTTTATACACAAATAATAATCTAGCTGAGAATGAAATCGAGAAGGCAATCCCATTTACAATAGCTACAAAAAATTAAAAAAAAATACCTAGGAAAATATTAATACTTAACCAAGGAGACAAAAGATCTCTACAAGGAAATCTACAAAACACTGATGAAAGAAATTCATGGGACACAAATAAGAAAATATCCCATGATCATGAATGAGAAAATTTAATATCACTAAAATTACCATACAGCCAAATGGAATCTACAGAGTCAATGCCATCCCTATCAAAATACTAATGTCATTTTTCACATAATTAGAAAAAAACAATCCTAAAATTTACATGAAACCAAAAAAGACCCTAAATAGCCAAAGCAATCCTAAGCAAAAAGAACAAAACTGTAGGAATCACATTTGCTGATTTCAAATTATATTATAAAATTATAGTAAGTAAATCATTATTGTAATGATATAAAAATGCAATCATAGATGAATGGAACACAATAGAGAACACAGAAATAAAGCCACATATTAACAGCAAACTATTTTTTGACGAAGCTGACAAGAACATACATTGGGGAAAGGACATCTATTTCAATAAATGGTCCTGGAAAAATTGGATTGCCTTATGAAGAAGAATGAAACTGGACTTCTCTCACCATATACAAAAATCAACCCAAATGGATTAAAGACTTAAATGTAAGACCCGAAACTATAAAAATATTAGGAAAAAAAACCTAGAAAAAACTCTTCTGGGCATTGGTCTAAGTGAAGAATTTATGACTAAGACCTCAAAAGCATGGGCAACAAAGGCAAAAATAGACAAATGGGACTAAATTAAACTTAACAGCTTTTGCACGGCAAAAGAAATTACAGAGTTAACAAACAACTTACAGATTGGGAGAAACTATTTTCAAACTATGCATCTGACAGGGGAATAATATCCAGAATATACAAGGAATTCAACTCAACAACAAAAATAATAATCTCCATAAAAGCAGAAAAGGAATAGATTTTTTTTAAAAAAGAAGACATACAAACAGCCAAGAGGTATATGAAAAATGCTCAACATCACTCATCAGCAAAGGCATGCAAATTGAAATCACAGTGCAATGTCATTATATCCCAGTCAGAATGGCTACTATTAAAAAGACAGAAAATAACAGATGTTGGCAAGGATGTGAAGAAATGGGAATTCTTATATACAGTTGGTAAGAATGTAAATTAATGCATCCTCTATGGAAAACAGTATGGCAAATTCTCAGAGAACTAAAACTACTTTTTGATATAGCAATCTTATTACTAGATATCTAGAAAAAGGAAAATAAATCAATATATCCAAAATATACCTGCACTCATATATTTATTGCAATACTATGAATTTAGCAAAGATATGGAATCAACCTAAGTGTCCATAAACAATGAATTGGACAAAGAAAATATAGTACATATACACAATGGAATACTACTCAGCTATAAAAAATGAAATCATGTATTTTGTTGCAACATTGATGGAACTGCAGCTCATTATCTTTAGTACAAGACAGATACTAAACAAGTCAGACACAGAAAGATAAGAACTGCATGTTCTAACTCATAAATAAGCTAAATTACATACACATGGATGTTAAGAGTGGAATGACAGACAATAGCGACTTGGCAGGGTAAGAAGATAGAGGGGTAGAAGATAAGAAATTACTTAATGAGTATAGTGTATGCTATTCGGGTGATAGATACCCTAAAAGCCCTGAGTTGACCATACACAATCTATACATCTAATATAATTGCATTTGTACTGTATATTTTTATATACACATACAAAGTTGGAGAAAGCATTGAATGTGGTTGACTTAATACACACTGCACTTTGAGTAGTATTTGGACAAATTAGATTTTGCTAACAAACATCTCTAATCCTAATGCCTTCAAAAAAAGGTTCGTAGTTTTCAGGGATTAGCAGCCTGTGGTTCATTTCATCCTCACTCAGGGATCCAACTTAGGAATATTTAACTATCAGAAACAATGAGATGTGAAAAATAGAAACTAGTGAGTCATGTACTGGGCCATGAAGGCTCTTCTTCAGTAGGGACTAAAGCCAGAAACATAAATGAGTCAGGAAAGGAAACTATAAATATGTGGTGACTAACAAGAATGACCTGCACAATTGTATATTTTCTATGTCATTCTTTTGTAATAGCTAAAGGCTATGAATTTCTTATTTGCTATATATTTAAATTACCGAGTCAAGAATATTAAAATCTCCCAATACTAGTTTATTTTCCTTTGCAAAACTGTGAGTTTTGAATTGATACATTTTCGGACTTTGTATTTGTTGCATACAAGTTTAGAATCTAGCAAATAACAATTGCATACTCTGTAGTAAGCTTTTTAAACTTAAGCACAAATTTTCCCTTAAAATGATGAATATTGATATAGTTACTCCAGAACTTTTTAAATTATTTTTCTGCCATATCTTTCATATCATTCCATCATATGACTTTCAATCTTACCAAGATTTTAGATTTTAAGTGTAAAACTAAATTCACATTAGCTGAATTTCTTTAATTTTTTATTCCAAAATATTAAAAGGGTACAAATGTTTTTGTTACATGGATCACTTTTGTAATGCTTGAGTCATGGCAATAAGTGTGCCCCTCACCCAAATAGCATTCATTGTACTTGCTATGTAGGTTTATGCGCCTCTCCTCCTCCCACTCCCCCCTCATTGATTTCCAGGGAGTTTTACCTCCCTCTGTGGACATGTAGGCCCATAAGTTAGTTCCAATTTATTACAGAGTACCTGTGGTGTTTGTTTTTCCATTTCGGAGATACTTCAGTTAGGAAAATGGTCTCCAATTCCTTCCAAATTACTGCAGAAGACATTAATTCATCCCTTTCCGTGCCCAAATAGCACTCCATTGTATACATACACCACGTTTTGTTAATCCACTCACAAGTTAATGGGCATGTAGATTGATTCCATATCTTTGCAATTATGAATTGTGCTGCCATAAACATTCAAGTGCAGGTGTCTTTTTGATAAAATGATTTGTTTTCCTTTGGATAAATACCCAGTAGTGGGATTGTAGGATTGAATGGTAGCTCTTTTAGTTATTTGAGGAATCTCCATACTGTTTTCCATACAATTTGCACTAATTTGCAGTCCCATCAACTGTGTATAAGCTTTCCTTTCGCTCTGCATCTGTGCCAGCATCAATTTTTGGGAGGGATTTTTTAATAAAAGTCATTCTAACAGGGGTAAAGTGATATTTCATTGTTGTTTTAATTTACATTATCCTGATAATTAGTGATGCTGAGTATTTTTTCATATGTCTGTTGGCCATTTGTCTATCTTCTTTTGAAAAAATTCTGTTCATGTCTTTTGCCCACTTTTTATTTTATTTTTTCTTTGCTGATTTCTTTGAGTAGAATTATGGTTACCAGAGGTTGGGGAAGGTAGTGGGAAGGGGGAATAAAGTGGGGATGCTTAATGGGTGCAAAAATATAGTTAGATAGTTAGATAGAATGAACAATATTTGATAGCACAACAATGTGACTATAATCAACAATAAGTTAAACTATGCTTCAAAATAAGTAAAAGAGTTGAATTGAAATGTTTCTAACACAAAGAATAGTAAGTGTCTGAGGTGATACATATCCCAATTGCTCTGATTTAATTTACATTATATACCTATATCAAAACATCACATGTGCCCTATAAAGATGTACGACTATTATGTATCTACAACTATTATGTATCCATAATAATTAACCTTTTTTTTTTTTTTTTAAATAACAAGTTCAGAAATAATCCCTGTATTCCGGGAGAGATTACAGGGAATGGGTAGAATAATTTTTTCCCTAAATGTTTAGTAGAATCCATCAGTGAACTTATTTAGGCCTGGTGTTTTCTGTTTTGGAAGATTATTAATCACTGATTTAATTTCTTTAATAGATATGGGCTTATTCAGATTATCTATTTCTCCTTCTGTGAGTTTGGCAGCATATGTCTTCAAGGAATTGGTCCATTTCATCTAAGTTATCAAATTTATTGGCAGTTATTAATAATATTTCTTTCATATTCTTTCATTGCTCATGAGATTTGTAGTGATGGCCTTTCTTTCATTTCTGAAATTAGTAATTTGTGACTTCTCAATTTTTTCTTAGCCTTACTGGAGCTTTATCAGTTTCACTGATTTTTGAAAGAAACAGGTTTTGATTTGGTTGATTTTTACTACTGATTTCTCATTTTCAGTTCCATTGATTTCTGCTGTAATTTTTATTATTTTTTCCTACTACTTACTTGGATTTTACTTGCTCATTTTCTAATATCCTAAGGTGGAAGTTAAGATGATTGGTAACTCTATTTTTTAAAAAAATCACAATTTTTATTAATATGTGCAAGTTTACGAAGAACACTGTAGAGAAGTTAAATGTAGAATATTATTCTCAGATCATGAATATTGGATTTGAAATGGAAAAAAGTCTTATAATCATACTCTAAATTTATTAATAGATGAATAGTTGCTGAAAAGAAATGAATATGTAGGAAGATTTTTGAATATACTTTAACTTTTCCAATCATATGCTTTATTCAAAAATAGGTATAATAGAATGAGAAGCACAATGATACATATCCTTTTATTTTTCCTGCCAAACATATCGATAAGTAAATGGCTGTTGACTTTTTAGTATTAGAAATTTGTTATACAATATGATAGGAAATGGCTATTTTCATATATTACATATGCACAGGTAATTCTCCCAGGTATCTGCTACATGTTTAAATCTCTCTAGATACAGTGGATAGTAGATATGTTTCTCACGTGACTCTGATTTTTCTAAAATTATCCATCAAATTAGTATTTTATAAAAATTATAGTGTCTCTCAATGTGCACTACTTTCTTGTTGTAAGAAGTCTTTGTATTTCACTTTGAGATTGTGATATTCATTCGCATTAAGATTTACCATTAACCTTGAGGATGTTATTTTTTATTGTTGTTGAAGGAAAGCACGATTTATCTCTTAGTGGTCTAATATGACCAGATGCTGATCTATTTCCAGTCACATTGTCCATGGGGATGGTGATAATTTCATCTGCACCATTACAAAGGCTAAATCTTTACACTCAACGTTCTAGAATTATGTTACAGATGTCTTTACCTCATTACATGGTTACTAGGGGATTGTTTCATCTGGTGTACTTTGATACTGCGTGTACCTTAGCAAGCAATCTGGCATAAGCCTTCTGTTTATGGCACTAGAAAACATGGCATTGTTATATATCATGGCTACTGTTAATTACACTGCTGTGCTAGGCATCATTAAACCTCGAAATGCTCAAAGGCATGTCAGGATTTGTTTTTACTTAAGTTAAACTGCTTTTAAGACTCAGATTTAAATAAACAAAATATGTGACAATCAAGCCTACACAATATATCACTGCTTTCTCAGCTTTTGTTGAGATTAATCAACATGTTGGCAAGTTAAGGTTTCTGGTAAAATTAAACTCTTTCTAATCAAAAAGTGTCCTCTCTTTCAATTAACTGCCAACAATTTCATTTCACTTTGAACACATATGCATTTAATGTCTCCTATATGCAAAATTTGAGTTAAGTACAATACATACTAGTTACATGACATGACCTCTGTCACAAAATTTTTACAATTTGGGTTGCCAAAACATATTTAAAATTGACTACAATACAAAGAAAACTAAAGTGATTGCTAAAAATAATTGCTGAATATTTAAATTGTGTCTCTATTATAATCATAAAATGAAAGGAGATGAATTTCCTGTTTTCCTGTTTTAGGATGCTTATTTGATAGGTATATATTAATTGACATTGAATAAAGAGAAATTGAATGGAATGATCAAACTTAAAACATGTCTTTCCAAAGTGAACAAAGTGAAAAAGAAAACATCAACTTGACGTGTGGTTACAAATGAGGAAAATGTTAATGTTATATGTGATTATGAAGAGAATGATGTATCACCCTCAACTTATATAGAACAGAATGTGTAGATAGATATATATCAGTTCTGTTATATATTAGCTGGTTAATGTTAGCCAATATATACAGTTTTTCAAAATCTTGCTTTCTTCATTTTGACACTTCCTTTGTAATTATAGTAATAAGTAATGAGATAGATAAATTGTTCTACACAAAATATGGGAAAATAAAATGTTCCATAAATAAGAGCTATTATTCTCATTAGATAAGAAAAGGAAAAGTGAGACAAGAATTATATACTGCAATACATGACAGTGGGTAATTCTGCAGGCTCTGGAATTAGATTAGTGGGTGTTTTAACATTAGGCAATTTATACAACTTCTTTTAACTCAAGTTTCCTCATGGGTCAAAGGGAACAGTCATTTTGTCTACCTCCCTGGGTTGTTCTGAAGGTTCAGTGAAGCATTATACCATATAAAGTGTTTAGTAAAGGGTTAGCTTATAAGTAATCACTCAGTTGCTGCTTGGAATCATATTTTTGACTTTAATAGTGGGCTAAATATAACAGAATATGTAATTCCAACAAATCCCCGAAGCTTTCTGTATAGAGATTTCTTCATTACTGAATGTGGTAATTAAA
>RJWJ010038557.1:0-14926 GCA_004363605.1 Indri indri
CTCTCATTTCTGTAAATCTTTGAATGCATTCAGGCCCATCATAGATTCCATTAATTTCCTTTCCTCGGAGACATCCCTCCTGGAACATTCTGGCCTCTGCCAATTTATCCAGGTTGTTCTCTTGGGCCACTGCACACCTGTGATGCTGAGGACTTGCTTCACCACCGTTCTTTGCCTTTCTCTTGTGTTGCCTACCATTTTCTAGATCTCATATCATTTTCTATTTGATCTACTTTCTTGTATGAATAAAGCCTACCTTCTAGTTAAGTTTCTTAGAGTGCATAGGTGACACATTTTTGGAGACCTTGCATATTTTAAAAATTTCTTTATTCTACCTTGTAGCAGATTGACAGCTTGATTAGGTAGAGAATTCCAGGTCAGAAATCATTTCCCTCAGAATTTGGAAAGCACTGCTTCATTGTCTTCTAGTTTTCAGTGTTATTATGGAGATGTCTCTTTCTATTTTAATTTTTGATATTTAGAACCTGACTCTTCTCTCCGGAAGCTTGTAGAAACTTTTCTTAGTATTGAGTGCTCTCAATACTAAGTTTATGTTTTTCACTTTTCTGAAGATTCCTGTTAATATGTCTTTATATGTGTTTGTTTTTTACTCATCGTGTGAGGCATTCATTTGGTCCTTTGTGGCTGGAAGCTCCTATATTTCAGTTCTTGGAAATTTTATTACTCTGTTTCATTGATGCATTTAGCCTTTTATTTTCTGCTTTTAGAACATTTATTATTTGAATGTTGAGCTTTCTTGACTGGCCCTTTAATTTCCTAATGTTTTCTCCCTAAATTATATCTTTTAAACATCTTGTTGGTCTGCTTTCTGGTAGATTTCCTCAGCTTCATCCTCCTAGGTTTCTATTTAATTTTTTCATGTTTCTATCACATATCAAATCTCTGAGAGCTCTTTTATCTTCTGAATTGTTAGTAGAAAAACCTTATGAGTTATTGCATTATTATTAGCAGCACAAATGGGCTGAGACAGAAATTGGTACCAGAGGGGTCAAGCAGGGGTTGCTATAACAAATACCTAAAAATGTGGAAGCCGTTTTGGAACTGGGTGATGGATAGAGGGTGGAACAGTTTTGAAGTGCATGCTGGAAAATGTCTGTATCATCATGAATGGAGCAGTGAGGGTGGTTCTGGTGAGGGTTCAGAGGAAGAAGAGAGCTGTAGGGAAAGCCTCACTTGGCTCAGTGATTACCTAAGTGGCCGTGCTCAAAATCTTGGTAGAAATTTTGATAGTGAATATCATTTTGATTAGGTCTTAGACAGAAATGAGGAATATTTTATTGGCAACTGAGGAAAGGCCATCCTTGTTACAAAGTGGTTAAGAACTTGGCTGAATTGTGTCTGTGTCCTAGGACTTTATGGAAGGCAGAACTTAACAGGCACGAACTAAGATATTTGGTGGAAGAAGTCTCTAAGCAGCAAAGTGCTCAGGGTTTTGCATGGCTTTTCTCAACTGCTTATAGTAAATGCAGAAAAAGAGAAAAATTCTCAGCCTGGCCATGTAAAGAATAAAAAAATGTGTTTAGGAGAGAAAACCAAGGGTGTGGCCAAATGACTGATGAGGAAATTAGTATGGACAGAAGGAAGTCAGGTGCTAGTCATCAAGACAGTGGGGGAATGAACTTGAAGGCATTTTAGAGATCTTTTGGACTTCCACACCCATCAAAGGACCAGAGTGCCAGGACCCTGGGAACAGAATAGTTTTAGGGGAGGGGCCCAGGGCTCCTGTGGGATGTTATAGCTCACTGTACAGGGCTGTGTCAGGTCTCAGTTTCCCTTATTCTGGTGCAGCACTCCTTGGCCATCCCAATTGTGCCTCAAGTGGGCCTAGGTGCGGCTCATACGGCCAGTCTGGAGGGCCCAAGCAGTGAGTCTTGGTAGTATCCATGTGTGCTAATTCTGCCAGTACACAGAGTGCAATAGCTGTGGAGGCATGGATATTTCCACCTAGATTTCGAAGGATGTCTTAGACAGCCTCAGGGCTCAGGTAGAGAGACTTGCTGCAGGAACAAAGCCACTGCAGAGATCCCCCACTAGGACAATGCCTAGTGAAGCTATGGGAGCAAGGCTGCCCCTTAAACCCCAAAACCACAGAGGCACCAGCATTCAGCGGTAGCCTGGGAAAGCCACGAGCATGAGAGCTGAAGTGTGGGCTGTGCCCACCAAAGCCCCCCAAAGGGGTGGGGCTTCCCAAGGCCTTGGGGGCACACCCCCTGCCCCAGTGTGTCCAGAAAGCAGGACATGGAGTTAAAGATTATTCTCAAGAATTAATATTTAAGGTTGTTTTCCCTGTTGGGTTTTAGACTTACTTTAGAGCCTATTACTCCTTTATTCTTTTTTATTTTTCACCTTTGGAATGAAAATGTCTGCTTTATGTCTGTCTCATCTTTGCATTTTGGAAGCACATACTTTGTTAGATTTCATAGCCTAAAAGCTAGAGGGGAATTTGTTTTAGGATAAGTCATGCCTCGAGTCTCACCCATATTTGATTTAGATGAGACTTTGTACATAGATTTCAAAGTTGATGCTGTAATGAGTTAACTCTATTGGGGGCTATTGGGATGGAATAACTGTATTTTTTATGTGTGAAGAACATGAATTTTGGGGGGCCAGAGGGAGAATGCTATGGTTTGAATGTGTCTCCTCTAAAATTCAGGTATTGCCAGTGTGATAGTACTAAGAGGCAGGCGTTTAAGAGAGGATTAGGCCACAAGGGCTCCTTCCTCATGAATGGGATTAGGTGCTCCTCTAAAGGGGCTTGGCTGAGGGAGTTTATCCTATTTTTGCCCCTCTACTTTCCTCTTTGCGAGGACACAAGAACAAGGCCTTCATCAGATGCTGGTGTGTTGATCTTGGGCTTCCCAGCCTCCAGAACTGTGAGAAATAAATTTCTGTTCATTGTAAATTAACACGTCTGTAGCATTTCGTTATTGCAGCACAGGTGGACTAAGACACAATCACCTAATCCACAGTCCGTCCAGACCCCCTCAACCTCCTCTTTGTCTAACTCTTGCACACTAAGCCAATATTTCCCCTTCCTTGAATCATTCAAGGGCCAAGTACCAGACGAGTAGAGACCACCCCTATAACCCAAATCCCACTAGAGTTATTCAAAATAACCAACTCTAAACAGTTAACTCTGCCTTGCTCTGCTTTTCCTGAAGGAACCCCAATATGGGATCTGCCCAGATTTTCTCCTTGCTCTTGTTTTATACCTCCTAATGGACATTGGTCCTTTCTTTTGGGGGCATGTGGTGACCCTTTCTCTGAGACCTGTGAGTATAATAAACTCTTTCCTTCCAAACCTTATTCTCATTTCCTCCTGTGGCCACGCTGACTTCACCATACCATATCCAACACTTACATTCTTAGACCATTCCTGCTTATTCTTTGTTTCCTCCTCATTATCTTAGTTATCTGGCCTCTGATTTTTTTTATTTGAGATATTCTTCACTTGTCTGATGACCCTAACTGATTGTTTATATTCAAGAATTGAGTATCAAGAAATAATTGGAAATTTTATGTCCAGCCTGGTGCTTATCAACCGTGAGTTTTACTGTGGGTGATCTGACTGCTCTCCACCCCTGGTTGAACCTCCAATGGTAGTATCTTTAGATCCCTGCTCTTGGGCAATTTAGACTCCTTAGAAAATAAAATTCCAATTTCCTGCCTGGAGAACATTAACCTAAATGCCAGCATTTTGGGAACCAATCCAGGAAAAAATGGCTGGAGGTTTCAGCATCCAGTCAGTGAAGCTCTGTTTAATCCTCTTGTTTTCAGTAAAGTAAAATATACGTGGAGTTCTTCGGTCAGAGACACTCTGTTTGGTCCTCTCCAGAGTAATCAATTTGAGGGCAAGTCTAAGGTTTTCAAATGTCTCAAATGATCTCTACACATTGGTGGCCATTCTGTAGGGCCTTTGACCTTGAAGGAATTACTTCCTGTGGTGATTTCACTAAAGTCATTTAAATGCAAATGGTAAATTGCCTCTTTTGTATTATGAGTCATAAATTCAATAATATTTTATGTTGTACCCTTTGAATGTTAAGTACAGAAGATTAATTCAAACACAGGTAAATAAACAACTCAAACTGGAAAACAATTTGCATGTGTTGAAGAAAATACCACATTACTAACTAAAGCACCTATTGATTAGAAACTAGCACATCCTTGTTGCTAGAACTTGATACATGTCTTCAATTTTTATTATTAAAGTAAAGGGGGAGATTGTTATTCATTTCTGAATTTGACACCTGCTAACGTGCTATTTTGTATCACTGACATATGATCAGCTTCAATGCCTGAAGACCAGCAGTACAAGAACATTTTTTTTTCTTTCCGTTTTTTGTATCAAGCTCTTGATGTCATATAAAATATCTTCCTGGAGAGTACATTGATGGTGCTTTTATCATAATTATGATTATTATCATTTACTTTCATCATTTGCAACCTTCTACTTTCTTGCTATATGAAAGGAATCACTTTAAGTTTCATGGCCTTTTAAAAGAGTAGAAATTGAAAAATAAGTTGGAACTTCCATCTGAACTGACCATCGATGTCCATGTAGCTATAGACTTCAGGAATTGCCAATCTCATTATGATACAGTATATGTATATTTCATCCTTTTAAACTTTTTCTTTAGAAGGCCATTTGATAAAAAATGAAAAATAATAAATAGATCCTGTGAAAGGATGAAGGATTGTTTTTTTTTTCTTTTTTTTGTTTCTAATTTGGTCTTAAAGTTTCTCTCCTGAGAGTGGTTATAAACTCTATCTCCATCCTGATGGAAATCCAAGGGATTTGGTTGTGAATGTTTACAGTGTGCCTTTCACAGGGTATTCTTTATCCTGGTGGGTGACCTAATGCCTAAGTTTCAGACACATAACCAGGTATCCCTCTCCTAGGAAACTTGTTTACATGGGCAGACACCCTTGTGGCTCTTGTCTGACCTGTGCCCAGTTTATTCCTACCAAGGTAGCCACTCTCTGGGAGCCCCGACAGGAAAGAGTTAGGTTTAGGTGTGTGGATCAGGTGAGACACAGAGGAGGCAGTGCAACAAAACACAGGAAGCACAAGAAGCAGCACGTTACTCACAGGTTCTAGAGAGAAGAGGGGTACCAACGAGGACCAATGAGACTGTGGGGGCCCTAGGCTCAGGCAGCAGGTGTGAAGCCAGAGAGAGATGGACCTGTGGGTTGAGGCCTTTAAGGGGGTTCAGGGCATTACCCAAGCACATTTCCAACAGGGAATTCTAATTGGTGGGTCTGGAGAAAGTGGATGCAGGCCCTGTGGATCCATGCTAGAACTTAGGAGTGGTCCCTGTGCATATCTGCATAGTCCATGTCAGGTATGGGGGTCAGGAGAGTGAATCTGGTGGGTCCTACCTATCTGTCCCATTGCAGCGCACAGGTGAGGGACAGATATCTAGTTCAATCAGGTGGAAGAACAGGCAGGAGGGGAGAACTAGAAAGCGTTTCAAAAGTTACTAAGCCTTGCTTCCTGTATGAAATAGTCAACTCTATACTCAAAATGGATACTGAGGCAACATAAAATTACTGTATTCATTACAAGGCCATGTTCTAATGACAGCTGTGAGTTCATTGTGTTTGTCAAAGCTTATAAAACTATAGCACTTGTAAGAATTATTAATAATTACAGAGCCATCTAAGGTTAACCAATGTATTCAATTTTCTTAAGTCCAAGGAAGAGATGGTCTTTGCTGCCAATATAAGCCCTCCAAAATAAGGATCCAGCACATTACTTTGCATAATTTAAATATTAAATATTCTATCAAAGTTTGAATCTTCTAATGTCACTAAAGTCAGAGTGTTTTATATTTGGACAATTTAAAGGCTCCTTTGGCAGATCTAGCATCTCATCTATGAGCGAATTTTGCAGTATTTGCATTATTGACTGATGAATAATACTGACTTGAAACAAATGCTTAGCTTTCATTTACAAATGAGTGTGGAGGGGAATTCATAAACTGTTTAAAAGGTCTAATGAAATATTTGAAAACAAATTACTCTTGAGAAAGCATAAGCTCTCTGTATTTGTCAGGGTTCTTCAGAGAGACAGAACCAATAGAAAATATTGGGGATTTATTAGGAACATTGGTTCATATGATCATGGAGGCTGAGACGTCCCGCTATAGGCCGTCTGCAAGCTGGGGGACCAGAGAAGCCGGTAGCATGGCTCTGTCCAAGTCTGAAGGCTTTAGAACCAGGCAAGGTGATGGTGTAACTCTTAGTCTGACACTGAAGACCTGAAAACCAAGGGGAGTGGGGAGGAGAAAGCGGTGCTGGGAGCGAATCCCAAAGTCCAAAGGCCAGAGAACCTGGAGTTCTGATATCTGAGGGTTAGAGAAGGAGAGTGTCCCGGCTCCAGGAAAAGAGAGAATGAACTTGCCTTTACTCTCTGCCTTGTTTGTTCTACCCAGGACCCCCGCAGATTGGATGGATGGTCCCCACCTATATGTAAGGTAGATTTTCCACCTCTGGCACTGACTTTCACACGATTTCCTTCAGAAACACCCCTCACAGACACACCCAGGAATAATGCTTTGCCAGGTCTCTTAGGTATCCCTTAATCCAGTCAATTTGACACCAAAAATAAACCATCAGACTTTCCAATTTCAGTCAGTCATTCAAAAGGTTGCTCATGGATTTGTTCTAAAATGTAATTATATTTCGTATTTTTTATCATAAAATCCTTCAAGTGTACAGAAATGCACAGATAAGATGTAAAGATGTAAAGATATTCATAAATCTACCATCTAGACTTAAAATATATTTTGCCAGAATGTTTTTTTCAGGTCACTGTTGTTTTAAAAACAGAAATAAAATTGAGAAAACTAAAGATAAAAACCCACCACATTTCCATTTTTTGCCTTTTCAACTCAACACATGGAATTTATAAAAATCATTCCCATGCAGGTTTTAAAATTTTTACTGCATTTAAAATATTGTTTGAATGTTTACAATATTGATTTAAGTACTTAAAATGCATATTATTGGTACTACATGGTACTAGTCTTATGCAATTTGCTTTCTTAAGTTGACTGTTTTAAAGATTTATTCATATTTATAGATAGGTGATAGATCTAATTTATTTGATTTTACCTTGTGCTGCTGAATAAAAAGTTGTGTTGTAGGAGTAAGCCAAGGTTTATTGATCCATACTCTTACTTGTGGATTTTTAAGTTGTTTCTAACATGTTGCATTACAAACAATGCCGCAATAAATATATGTGTTTATGTCTCCTTGATAATATATGCAAGAGTGTCTTTGGGGAGTGGTTCTCAACAGAAGATGATTTTGTTTCCAGGGGACATTTGACAATGTCTGGAGACATTTTTGCTTGTCACCTATGGGGAGGATGTGCTACTGGTATCAGTTGGATATTGACCAGGGATACTGCTAAACATCCTTCAGTGCACAGGAAGGTAAAGAATCATCTGGCACCAAGTGTGGGCTGAGGTTTAGGAACTCTGCTCTAGGATATGTAACTAGAAGAACCAAATGGATAGAAAGACAAACTGTCATGATAAATGATGAATTTAGTAGCCTAAAGATAACAGTTTCTCTCAAATTAATCTATAAACTTCAGTCTTGTTAAAGTCAATATCCTCACAGGGTTTTTCATGGAATTTGATAAATATTTCCCATTAGTATATTTTTGTCTTCCCAGGACTGTAAATGGATCTAATGCACATTGATGATGAATCAAATTGATAAATATAGAAGACAGAAAGAGAGTTGAATAATTATCTTCCAATAGCATGTTTTTCAATAAAGAGTTTTCCTTAGGCTGGATTTGGGTAGTATAATTTGGCCCAGGTGGTAGAATGCTTTCTTTTCTTAAAATACCTATCTGTACATGGACATAACGCTTGCAGCCATTCCAGACCCCTCAGGCTGTAATGCTTGTATTAACAATTATATTAATAATTAACTTTATAACACTTCAGAATAGGCTGGAGATAGGATGTATATGCTAGGCAACTTCAACTCTAGGGGAAATTGGTGCTCCTAAATGAAAAGCCAAACTCTAGGTAGCATCATTTCAGAGAGGGGCACATCTCAGAAGTTAATTTCTCAACTTTTCTAGTCATCCACATCTTCACTAACTTTCAAAATTTTACTAATTATTATAGTTAATGTCACAAATGGGTTTTTATTGTCAAATTAGCATAATGAATACTAAAATGGGCTCTCCTTGGTGAAATAAAATTATTCACATTTAAATAACCCAGATTTTATTGGTTTTAGGGAATCATTTTTCTCTTTATGTATGCAGTTCCATATTTCTGTGGCTTTTCTGCTGTGAATTGTAAAAGACTTGGGTTTTGATGGCCACCCCTAGGGAGTTATAAACCTTCTCATAGAATCTTAGAGGTCTGTAATACACTGCAAGTTTCTGCTAAGTTTACCATTTCCCTAAGGCCCTAGTGAAGTTAGTACTTGATCTTAATTATGGTTGTGACCTTGTTGACCAACACTGGTACCATAATATATTTGGCTTGGAATGGTTAATTCTGACAGCTTCATTATAGACCTGGGAGCTGAGGTTGGTTGTTGTGGCAGTCAATTCTTTCTTCTTTTCTTTAAATTTAATGACTCCATGAATGACTAGAGTGCTGAGTACTACAGTCCTCCTCCACGATGATGTGTTCTGATTTCTCTGGGTTTATATAATACAGCAATGCTATAATCATTCATTCTTTTGAATAATTACAGAGCACCAACCTGGTTTAGGATCTTATCTCACCTGCTTATGTGAGGTTGCTTCAGCCTGGGAATTTCTTTCACCTTATTCTTTACCTGGTTGTCTCCTATTCTAACTCCTAGGTTAGGTGCCCCTCCTATGTGCACCAATACACCCTGTGCTCCTCTAGTAATAGCATTTCCCACACTAGAATGTCATTGCTTATCAGTCTGGATTCAGATTACCTGGGTCCAAATCATCGCTTCCTTCCTTATTAGCTCTATGACTTAAGGCAAGTTACTTATTTTCCCTGAATTTTATTTCCTTATCTGTTAAATAGAGATGATAACATACCTACCTAATAGAGCCGTTGTGATAATTATATTTATTCATTCAGCAGCCAGTTACTAAGAAACTATTATATATTAATCAATGATTCTAAGTGCTGGGGATAAGGAAATGAACAGAACAAAATCTCTGCCCTGCTTACAATCTAGTAGGAGGTGGACAATAAACACATAAATATATAACATGGTGGGGGATGACAGTAACTGATAGTACTATACTAGATAGGAGGAGACATTGAATAGAGACTGAATGAAAATGAAAACACTGAGAAAAAAGTGAGATTTCTGGAGGTGGGGTGGTGGTAGATCGGGATGTAGAGATCAGTTTTGGCCAAGTTAAGTTTGAGATTACCATTGTTTACTCAAGTGGAGAAGCTGAGTTATCCACTTGTGTTATGGGCTGAACTGTGTCTCCCCAGAATTGGTATATTGAAGTTCTAACCCTGCCCCACGCCAGTAGCTCGGAATGTGACTGTATTTGCAGCTTGGATATTTAAAGAGGTAATTAAGTAAAGCCATTAGGGTCAGGCATAATCCAACATGAGTGGAGTATAAGAAGAGGAGAGTAGGACACAGACGTGCAGAGGGAAGACCACATGAAGACACAGGGAGAAGATGGCCATCCTCAAGCCAAGGGGAGGGGCCACAGGAGAAACCAGCAACCTTCCTGACACCTCGATCTCAGACTTCCAGCCTCCAGATTGGGAGAGAAGAAATTCCTGTTGTTTAAGCCACCCAGTCTGTGGTTTTGTTATGGCAGCCTGAGCAAACTAGTGCAAGCTGAATAGCTGAGTAGGCGGTCTAGCATTCAGTGGACCCAATGATTAATTGGCACGTGGAAGGTATTTCAAATTACCAAGGGTAGAGAGAGATCACCTAGAAGGGGTGAGGCTAAACAAGGGAAGAAGTTTGAGAACTGGA
The DNA here is from genome assembly GCA_004363605.1 of Indri indri. Classification (NCBI taxonomy): domain Eukaryota; kingdom Metazoa; phylum Chordata; class Mammalia; order Primates; family Indriidae; genus Indri; species Indri indri. The sequence continues at coordinate 9,994 of RJWJ010038557.1, forward strand.
GCCCGAGACACTCCAATATTAAGAGTTCAGGGCTATTAAGAGGAGCCAGCAAAGGAGATGGCAGAAGAGCAGCCTGTGATACAAGAGGGAAGAAGGAAAGGAGACTTCAAGAAAGCAAGTGAAGGAAGTATTTCAGGAGAGAGGGAGGGGCCAACTTCGTCAAATACATCTAAGAGATTGAGCAAGATGAGGACGGAGAATGGTTCAATTAGATCTGGCAACCTGGAGATGGTTGGTGACCTCGGCCACAGTGATTTCAATGAATGGTGGTAATACAAGTCTGAATGGTGGCATTTTGAGAGAGAAGGGGGGGTGAAGATGTGGAGACAGTGAACTAAGACAATTCTTTCAATGATTAAATGCGATAATACACACACGTGGTATACTTTCAATGTAAGTTGTTGAAAGAAATTATTATAAAAATATTTTACTTCAAACTATATTTCTTTGACATATTTTGAGATGGCAGCTCAGAGAGCCAGCAAATAGAAGGAATTCTGCAAAGTTGTCTTTTGTGGGGGAGATTTGTATTTGCAGAGAATCGGCACTGATGCAGCCAGGTCTTCTATGAGGTCTTCCCTTGTCCAGATCTAGGAATGATTAACAGCATCAGACACCTCGAAAGGTCTGAGGGAAAGAAACATTGACCATCTATTCTCTCTGAGGGCTGCTACCTGTGAGGTTTCATCTACATAATAAGACCACCTTTGCTGGCCAGGCCTCCTTGTCTCACCCTCCCAGAGCCTAACTTACCACCATGGCCTGGTTTTGGCCATGCTTGGAGCCCCCATGCTTTCTGTAACCTCAAGATGGTGTTTGAGCTTCTGTATGCCATTGGTAGATGGGGGTAATCACTCTGTGATTCCCCTGCCCCATCTACATGTTCATAAATTTGTATGCCTTTTCTCCAATTGATCTGCTTGTTGCGAGTTGATTTTTTTTTCAGTGAATCTTCAGAGAACAAAGGGGAAGTTTTCTCTTGGCCCCCACACTGCTGTTTTTAATATCCTTACTACTATCATTATTCACTACTTGACTGCAAAGTCCACGTGGGTAGGGACCGTGACTACTTGATAAGTTCATTTTTGGTATCTATCATATTATATCACATTGACGTCTCTTTCATTCATATATAAAAGGTGATTCAAACAAATCTTTTGATGGATTGATAAAGATTTCTCTGCTACAAAGGAAAAAGTTTCTTCCAGCCTCCTAATCAGAGATAAGTGTATTGTAGAGCTCCTTTTAAGAAAGCTGATTCACATCTTTGGAACTTTTATAAAAATTCTGGAAAAGCTGAAGTCACTGATGGTACGTGCACAAACAAAGGTGGCCCTCACTCAGGAGCAGTCGAAGCTGAATACTATTGAGGAAGACAGTGTCGGTAGCAGAATTGTGGGCGGATGTGGTTGAGGAGTAGTGCAACACACGCACACACACAGATACACACACACGTATACACATACACATGGAGGGTGGAGTGGTTAGAGGGAGACAAGAAGCAGAAGAGAGAGGAAAGAAAAGCTTAATTTTCTGTAATCAGTTAGCCAAACAGGACAAGAACAGAGTTCCATTGTGTTCCGTCCTCTTGACAGCATGGTACTCAGGTCGTAGAGACCCTTCTGTTTACAGAGCACTTTCACATAAGTGACCTCGAATAACCTTCTCCACAGCTCTCTGAGTAAGGCATTGTAAGCTGTATTTTACAGATGAGCAAATTAAGGTTCTGGAAGATGTAGTGACTTGTTTATTGTCAGACAGTGGGAAGCATTTAGGCTCCTCACTTAATAGTTGTGTTTGACTTCAATATATCTGTATTTAAAATCACTTAATTTGAATGTTGGAATCCTCCTTCAGGGTGTTTATGTTCCAACCCTCCTTTACCCCTTCTTTGTTATTTCTCTTTAGAAGAACATTGGTTTGGTGTTAGTAATCCCTTTCATCTTCTCTCATGTGAAGTATTTAAGACAGATCTAACATAATATTTCAATAAATGCCACACATCTTTGGCTCTTTGACTTATTAAGACTTTGGTTAAAAAAAATCACAGAAATTTCATTATGATCCAATTCTTGAAAATACTAATTTAGTCAAATAAAACAAGACCAAAAAACCCCTTAATTTTCACTGTTTCTGTTGGGGCTCAGAAAACAATACCCCAAAATGAAGTCCTCAGTAGCAACCTCAGAAGCAAAAGAATTCTCTGCCCTCCTCTCTCCCAGTTCCATTCTCCCCCAGGGCCAGCCATAGAAACTAGAGTCCCTCTTCCCCAAGGTGGGTCATAGTTACCAGAACCATTTTTCTCAGATGCCAGCCATAAAATTTAAAAATATTTTGTGTAAAAACTGGCCATAAGGAAATTATCTGACCTACCTTGTTTGACTGTAGGTCATAAGACCCCCATTCCAGAAAAGGTCCTGCCCTATACCCACGAGGAAGGAATGCGTGCTCAGAGAGGCCAAGAAGAATCTAGACAGACAGGCCTTGCTGGGTTTCCCCATTCAGTCTGTTAGCCTTAGAGTATACCCTTTTTGTCCAAGCATATTTCTACATGGCTGTTTATACTTCGTTGAACCTAAGCATAAAAATAGACAATTTCCTCTGTATCTTTTGGATCTTCTTCTGAAGGCTCCTGTGTATACACGTTAAATAGATTTGTATGTCTTTTCTCTAATTCACCTTCCTCTTGAGGCTTGATTTTTCCATGAAACTTCATGGGGCTACAGGCCTTGGTCCTGTGAAAAGAAAATAAAAATCTCAGGGCCATCCCCCAACTCCTTATGCAAAAGGAAATGTGAGGGCCTCATGCTACCATGCAGGTTTGGCTGCCCGCCACCCAAGAACCAAACACGAGAGGCAAATGCTGGTGAAGGAATGGTGGTTCATTCAAGTGCTGGAGGCCTGAGGAGATGGCAGGATATTGTCTCAAAAACCATCTTTCCTCTCTCTGCTTACTGAGAAATGTATAAAGGGAAGGGGTAAAGGAGGTTTGTGACAGAAAGCAAGCTTTGTGCAAGTCATCGTGACTTGTTTGATGGTTATCAGCAAACAGTAGGTCATCTGGCGGATCTTGTTATCAGCTGTCTGCCGTTGGCTTATTCTGGACTCTTGAGCTGTTTTTCCTCAAGGTCGTTTTCTAGTCATGTGCTCAGCAGCTGTGTAGCAAGCAGCAGGTTAATTCTACACTTTTAAGGCAGAACAAGCTCAAAGCATACTGGAAGTAAAATGGCTTCCCTTTAGCCAGCCCAGCCTTATAGTCTGGGTGGCCCTTGATGTGTGTTTATACTCAGGTACCTGTGAAGAACTGGCTCCACAAATCATCCATTAAGGAAATCCCTTACTGGCCCCCCATAAGCAAGGACCCACAAATTGTAACTTTAGGATGGCAGGCTGTGTCTAGCACCTAAAACTAAAGCCTTTTTGATTCCACACTAATAATGAATTACAAGTTCATCTTCACAAGTAACAGAACAAGAGACATGACAGGATCAGACATTCTTCCACCTATCCAGGGACATCTACATAATTGATGCTCCTTTCACTCCCTTTTTCTCTTCTAACATTTCCCTTATTTTACGTAAAAGTAGATTTCCTGGGCCTCACAAGAATGTAATGCCTCACCTCCAGTCACCTCCCCACCTTTTCCTTTCTCCCTGTGTGCCTTTAAATGTGAATCTCCCAAATTCCGCTTTGGAAAAACAACCACAGGTCTGCTGTGGTTCATGCTTTTCCTGGGTGTGTCCTCAACTTTGGCTTAATAAACCTCCATTGACTGAGATTTTTGCTGAAATCACTTATTTGGGTTGACAGCCCCTACACAATGAAGCCTCTGACATGTTGGGCCCAGCACGCTGAAGTATGGCTTTGGTTGAGAAGAGCCTGGATGACTTTGTCCATGATTGGCATAGGTTTTAAGCAAATAGCAGCTGGCCCAAATGGCCTGAAAGTCCAAGCCTTTAGGCCAGAGCTCGCATATGTCCTGGTTAGAGGTAGGATACAACCTCGCAATCACAGAAAAATTGCAAATTGATCTATGTTTAATTTCTCTCCCCATGAAGAGACCCAGCATCCTGAGCTGAGTGACTAAGTGAGCAACAGCTGGGTTTGGGGCAGAGAAACACAGATGTCACTTATCTTAGGCAGTCACCAAAGGACTGGTTTAAAAAGAACAATTATGCTCAGGGAATTTTCAATGCACTTTGGTATTGCTGAAGAAATTGTCTCTATCCATGCCTGTGAGCATGGAAAGGCTAATCCGCAATGCCCCAAGGAAGGGTGCTTTGCTCAGAAATGTGGCATTCAGTTTCTGTAACTCTGCATGGAAATTCCTTTTAAAGCTGTGCATTTCACAATATGCAATAATTGCCTTGGGGCAATGAATTACAGAAGATGGGGGTAATCACAAAGAAAGAGCATAAAGGGGAGAGAGATGCACAGAAACCTCATTGTTTCCAATGATCATCAAAACTAGGTCAGAAAACAAGTTCTGCTTTGATGTTTGATGTTTTTGTTTTTAAGGAATTCTGTGTAATGAAGTGTAACGTCAGCAAATGGAAACTAGACTCAGGAAAGAGCCAGAGAACTAGTAACAGGAATAGAGTGTGGGATGAGTCATTTTCATGACATACTTGAATAGAATCTTGGTTCTTATGGTTTCCATAAACGTTTTCTTAGTTTTACTTTTCTTCTGGTTTCATTAGTCCATTGAATTGGATGTAAGCAGGTGGGAATGATTTTACATGATAGTTATGTGGATGTCGTCTTAGGCAAAATCAAAGATATCTTTATCATGCGTGGTAGGAGACCTGCAGAGAGTAGTGTTTGGAAGCACATGTCATGCAGACCTGGTTTTGATATTGTCTCCAGCACTTGCTGGCTGTGTGATTTTTGACTTAAGCTTCAGGTTTCCTATCTGAAAAATGGGGTGATTACA
>RJWJ010038558.1:0-14921 GCA_004363605.1 Indri indri
AGAGACGGGGTCTCGCTCTTGCTCAGGCTGGTTTCGAACTCCTGAGCTCAGAACGATCTGCCCGCCTCTGCCTCCCAGAGTGCTAGGATTACAGGCGTGAGCCACCGCGCCCGGCCTCCTTTTTTTTTTTTTGAGACAGAGTCTCACTCTGTCACCCAGGCTAGAGTGCCGTGATGTCAGCCTAGCTCACAGCAACCTCAAACTCCTGGGCTCAAGCGATCCTCCTGCCTCAGCCTCCCAAGTAGCTGGGACTACAGGCACGTGCCACCATGCCTGGCTAATTTTTTCTATATATTTTTAGTTGTCCAATTAATTTCTTTCTATTTTTGGTAGAGACAGGGTCTCGCTCTTGCTCAGGCTGATCTCGAACTCCTGAGCTCAAACAGTCCACCCGCCTCAGCCTCCCAGAGTGCTAGGATTACAGGCGTGAGCCACCACACCCCGGCCTCAGAATTTCCTTTTTAAGGCTGAATAACACTCCATTGTACGTATATACCACATTTTGTTTATCCATTCCTCTGTTGATAGACACTTGGGTTGCTTCTGCCTTTTGGCTATTGTGACTGATGCTGCTATAAACGTGGCTGTACAAATACATGTTCATGTCCCTACTTTCCGTTCCGGGTATATGTACAGAAGTAGAATTGCTGGATAATAATGGTAATTACATTTTTCATTTTTAAAAGAACCCCTGTAGTTTTCCACAGTGGCTACAACCATTTTACATTCCAACCAGCAGTGCACAAGGGTTCCAATTTCTCCACATCCTCACCAACACTTGTTATTTTCTGTGTTTTTCAAATAATAGCCATCCCAATGGGTGTGAAACGATACCTCCTTGTGGTTTTGATTTGCATTTCCCTAATGATTAGGGATGTTTAAAATCTTTTCATGTGCTTGTTGGCCATTTGTATATCTTCTTTGGAAAAATCTCTATTCAAGTCCTTTGCCTGATTTTTAACCTGGTGGTTTGTTTTGTTTTTGCTGTTTAGGAGTGGGAGTCCCTTGTGTATTCTGGATCCCTTATCAGACAGGTGATTTGCAAATATTTTCTCCCATTCAAGTATTGCCTCTTTACTCTGTTGACAGTGTTCTTTGAAGCACAAAAGTTTTTAATTTTGATGAAGTCCAGTTTATCTATTTTTTCTTTTGTTGCCTCTGCTTTTGGTGTCATACTTAAGAAATTATTGCCAAATCCAAGTCATGAAGATTTTAACTTATGTTTTCTTCTTAGAATTTTATCATTTAGCTCTTAAATTTAGGTCTTTGATCTTTATTTTTGTATATAGTGTAAGAGTCAAGCTTCATTCTTTTGCATGTGGATGTTCAGTTTTCCGAGCACCATTTGTTTAATAGTCTATCCTTTGCCCTTTGGTTTTGTCACCCTTGTGTAAAATCAGTTGACTATAATTATGAGGGTTTATTTCTGGACTCTCTATTCTGTTTCATTGATCTATATGTCTGTTTTTTATGCCAGTATCATATTGTTTTAATTACTGTAGCTGTGTAGTAAGTTTTGAAATCGGGAGGTGTGTGAGTCCACCAACTTTGTTCTTTTTCAAGATTGTTTTGACTATTTGGGGTCCCTTGAGATTCCATGTGAATTTAGGATATAAAGATGTCATTGAGATTTTAATAGGGATTGCAGTAAATATGTAGATTGCTTTGGGTAGTATTGATATCTTAATATTAAATCTTCTAATCCATGAATATGAGAACATTTATTTATGTCTTTTTAAATGTCTTTCAGCAGTGTTTTGTAGTTTTCATGTACAAGTCTTTCTCCTCTGTGGTTAAATTTATTCCTAAGTTTTTTTTTTTTCTTTCGATCCTATTGTAAATGAAATTTTTTTAAAATTTCATTTTTGGATTGTCCATTGTAAGTTCTCTCTGATCTTTTCTTATTTTTCTTGGATCTGGGCATTACTATCGTCTATGTCACTCAACTTTTCTCCTTTGTGTGCCTTGCAAGTTAATCTCTGTCTTCTTTTTTAAATTTTAAATCAGTTCTACCAGTTTCTGTTTCAGGTCTCCCTATATTTTCCCATATCTTCTCTGAATTTTTTCATTTTTGTTTCATGGTACTCTTTCAAATATACAAGTGCTTGTTTAAAAAAATTTTAGTGACTTTGCATTGGAGTATGGTATAGTTTTTCTTCTCTTCATGGCATGGTCTTTTGGGGTGCATATTTTTTTTGCCCAAAAGTTTTGCTTTTAATTTTCTGTTGGTTCTCATGTTATCCTTGTAAAAATAGTTTAGTGTAATTTTTCTTGTTAATTTTAGAATATGTTGAATTTCAAGGACCCACTATTCATAAGCAGGACAATTCTGTAATGTGATGAAAAGAAGAGGAGAATCTTGGATACTTTCCACTTTTCTTAGTTTGAGGGCACCTTTTCCTATTACTCAAATTGAATGAAGTTTCTTTAATGTAGAGCGGCCTTTTGGGGCAAGTTGTCTTATGTGTTTGTATCCTGTCTTATTGCAATAGCATCCCTAACGTCAGGTGTATCTTTACTTCCCTTCGGAAACTGGCTGCCGCCTTCACAGGGTACCACCACCTTCTAATGCGCCTCCCTTTCTTTCCATCAGAAGCATTGTCTTCCAAGACTTTCAGTCCTCTGAACTTTGAAACCCCTTTCTTGCAGTGACAGTCCTCTCACTGCCAGGATTCAGACCTCTTCTCAGTAGCTTCTCTTCAGTCTGGGACCTCTCCTTCTTTATTGGCATTATCCAGATGCCACCCTCACAAGAACCTCTTCCCAGCTCTGCCTGGTCTCTCCTCACCACTGGGAACTCCAGCACCAACTCTGATGCTTCTAGAATTTATTTCCAGCTTTTTTCTTACCTTTAAGTTTGTACTCTTCTCTATTCCTTTGTCTGTAGGAGTGTTCCTGGGTATTTTTTCTCTCCTTGTTGCTCTCTCTGGTCATTAAGAGAATGTGGGGGGAGATGCAAAACTAGCTAGCATTACCATATAGAAATCCTTACTTTGATAATTAAATCTACTACTGTCACTTGCTTTATTAGCACTAGTCGATTTTTTTAACCACCCCCACCTAAGAAAATTAACTGACTGATAAGGATGCCAACTTAAATATTTTCTCCCTCTTCCCCTTCTAGTATATCATCTCTACATTGGTAAGATTTATAATATTTACATTATGCCTATATTTGTTTTTGTGTTTAGGCTTTCAAATAAATTCAATGCTTAAGACAGTCCTTTTGTTGTCATATTTCCATTTATTTCTTCTTGGCTGAAATTCATTCTTTAATAGTCTCTTCAAGAAGGGCCCATGGAACAGTATACCCTAGTTCTTGATGTTCAAAAATTTTAACTATTGACTTTAAACTGATATCAAAGTGGACCTGGGAACATTCTTGGGTCACATATTCTTTCCTTAAAGATTTTTTTGGATTGCTTCACTGTTTTCAAGCATTAAATGATACTGTGGAGAAATCTGAGATTAACCTAGTTTCACCTGAAAAATAAATTGATCTTTCTGCCTGGCTTAAAAGAAAAAAAAAAAAGAGTCCATTGACTTAATTTAAAATGACTCTGTGTTGATCATTCTGGTCATTTTTTCCTTGGTCTCAGTGTACTTTTATAATCTCTAGATTCATGTCTTCTTTAATGTCCTCTTAGATGTCTAATAGAAATTTCAAATATATCATGCCCAAGCACCTGAACTTCTCATCTTCTACTCCCCAAACCTCCTTTATCTGCATCTTTCCAGTCAATGGAAGTTAAATTTGTTCCTCGGGCCAAAAATCTTGTATCCCTGAATCCTCTCTCTCTTGCATACCCCACATCCAATCTATTGGAAAATTCTCTTGGTTGTATGTACTTTCAAAGTTCAGGTTGAGCATCTCTAATTCAAAAATCCAAAATCTGAAATGCTTCAAAATCCCAAACTTTTTTTGAGCACTGACATGATGCATGTGAGTGGCTGAGATAGCGACACCTTTGCTTTCTGATGGCTTAATGTACACAGCTTTATTTCATACACAAAATTATTAAAATATGGTATAAAATTACCTTCAGGCTGTATATATAAGTTGTATATGAATCATAAACAAATTCCATGTTTAGACTTGGATGTCATTCCCAAAGTATCTCATTATGTATATGCAAATATTTCAATATCTGAAAAACCCTGAAATCCAGAACACTTCTGGTCCCAGGCATTTTGGATAAGGGATACTCAACCTGTATATCCAGATTCAGCTACTTCTCATCTCCATTGCTACCACCCCGGATGAAGGTATCATCATCTGTCACTTGGGTCTTGAGAATAGTTTCTTGTCTCTGTGTTTCCACCCTTGCCCAGCATTCCCCTTCCCTCCCCCACCCAAGTCTCTTCTTAGCACAGCAGCCAGAGTGATCCAGTTAAAACCTAAGCAGATCATGTCACTCCTCACTACTTGCTTGTAACTTCCAGTGCCTCCCTGTTTCACTTAGAATAAAAGCCAAAGCCCCAACAATGGCCTAGAATGTCCTGCATGATCTTATCTCCCTCACTCTGCTCAAGTCACACTGGCCTCACTTTTCTCAACTATCTAAGATGCTCTTGCCTCAGAGCATTTGTGCTTACCTGTCCACTGCCTGGAATCACTTGCCCCAAAAGGGTTCGCTCCTTCAGCTACTTCAAGTGTTGACTCAGTATCTCAGGCCTACTCTGCCATCTTATTTAAAATTGCAAACCCACTGTTACTACTCCCCTGATCAATCATTTTTCTATAGCATTTATCACCTCCTATCATACTATTAAGTTATTTATTATTCTTCCTCCTCCAATGAGAATGGCAGCTCTGTGATGGAAAGCATTTTTGTTGTTGTTCACTGATACATCATCAACACCTAAAACAATGCCTGGCATATAGATGAAACTCAATATTTTAAATGAATTTAGAAACAGCTTTATTGAGGAATAATTATCATCCAATAAACTGTAGATATTTAAACTGTAGCATTTAATAAGTTTTTAGTTAGGTATACACTTATGAAACCATGACCACAACCAAGAAAACGAACAGATTCATCGCCATCAAAAGTTTCTTCATTCCCCTTTGTAATCACTTCCTCCTGCCCTTCTCCGCATATTTCATCCCAGGCACCACTGCCCTTTCAGTCCTGTGGATTAGTTTGCATTTTCTAGAAGTTTATATAAATGAAATCAATAGTGTATGCCAGTTTTTCTGGCATTCAGCGTAATTAGTTTTTGAGATTATTTCATGTCTGTATGAATATTGCTGAGTAGTATTCCATTGTATGGATATACCACAATTTTGTTATTCAGTCACATATTGATAGACATTAGGTTCTTTCCAGTTTGGGGCTATTACAAATAAAACTGCTATAAGCATTTGTGTACATTGTACATATCTTTGGACATATGATTCCATTTTTCTTGGGTAAATGCCTAGAAGTGGAATAGCTGGATCATATAATAGTTGCATGTTTAACATTTTAGGAAACTGCAAAACTGATTTCTAAAGTGGTTGTACCATCTAATTTTCCTACCAGCAGTGTATGAGAGTTTCACTTTCAACATCTTTACCAATACTTGATTTGGTCAGCCTTTTTAATTCTAACCATTCTAGTGTGTGTAGAGTGGACTCTCATTGTGATTTTTTTTTTTACGTAAATCAGAGATCCCTACATATCATTATGATTTTAAGTTGCATTTCCTTTGCATTTCCCTAATGTTTAAAAATGTTGAGCATCTTTTCCTGTGCTTACTTGCCATCTGCATACCTTTTTTGCTGAAGTGTGTTTGAATTTTTTGTCCATTTTATAGTGAGTTTGTCTTACTGAGTTTTATGACATAGATAAAAATCCTTTATCAGATATATATATACTGCAAATAATTTCTCCTGGTCTGTAGCTTGTCTTTCTTTTATTTATTTATTTTTTTAACCACCAAATGTGTCTTTCAAAAAGCAGAAGTGTTTTTTTTTTTTTTTTTGAACAAGAAGAGCATGTATTTATTAGGCAACTGGTCAGGCATTGGAACTCAATATTTTGGGGAACAACAAATTGTCCCTCAGGCCTATTTTGTGAGCCCCCCCCAAAAAAGCAGTTTTATATCTTAGACTAAGTGCAATTTATTTTTTTTCTTTTATAATTCATGCTTTTGGTGTCATTTCTAAAATATTTGCCTAAGGCAAAGATTTTCTTCTATGTTTTTTCTTAGAAGTTTTATAGTTTGGGTTTTATATTTAGGTCTATGGTCCATTTTGAATTTTCATATTCAGTAGAAGGTATGAACTTTTTCAAATTTTTTGGCACATAAGATACTCAGTTGTTTCAGCATGATGTGTTAAAAAGAGCATCTTTTGGCCAGGCACAGTGGCTCACATCTGTAGTTCTAGCACTTTGGGAGGCTGAAGTGGGAGGATCACTTGAGGCTGAGAGTTTAAGACTAGCCTGGGCAATAGTGAGCGCTCCGTCTCTCTAAAATAAATAAAAATTAGTCCGATGTGGTGTGACACGTGCACGTAGTCTCAGCTACTCAGGAGGCTGAGGCAGGAGGATTGCTTGAGCCCAGGAGTTTGAGGTTGCTGTGAGCTATGACGCTGCCACTGCACTCTAGCCTGGGCAACAGAGTGAGACCCTGTCTCAAAAAAAAAAAAAAACAAAAAAAAAACCGCAAAAACCCTACTTTTCTCCACTGAATTGCCTATGCAACTTTATTAAAAACCAGTTCTCCATATATGTACGAGTGTATTTCTGGACTGTTGATTCTGTTGCATTGATGTGTTTATCTTTAAGCTAATGTTATATTGCCTTATTGTACCTTTTAAATAATTCTTGAAATTAGATAGTGTTGGTTTTTCAACTTTGTTCTTTTTCAAAGTTGCTTTGGCTTCATCTAGGTCCTTTGCATTTCCATATGAATTCTAGAATCAGTACGTCAATTTCTATTTTAAAACATGCTAGGGTTTTGTTTGGGATTGTGTCGAACCTATACATCAGTTTAGGGAGAAATGACATCTTAATATTTAGTCTTACAATGCATGAGTATATCTCTTTATTTAGGTTTTCTGCAATTCCTCTTAGCAAAGTTTTGTGTTTTTCAGTGAACATATCTTATACAGCTTTTGTCAGATTTCTCCCTAGGTGTTTCACATTTTATGCTACTATAAATGATATTTTTAAATTTCAATTTCCAGTTGGTCATGTTAAGTATATAGAAATACAGTTGATTTTTTATATATTGATCTTATATCCTGAAACTTTGCTAAGTTCTCTTTTATACTAACTTTATTGTAGATTCTAATTTTCCACATAGATGATCATGCCATTTGTAAATAAAGACAATTTCACTTTTTCCTTTCCCATCTGGATGCCTTTGATTTCTTTTTCTTGCCATATAGAACTACAGGTACACTGGTGAATATAAGCAGTGAGAGTGGATATCCTTGCCTTCTTCCTGATCTAATGGGGACAGCATTCAGTGTGATATTAGCTAGAGGTTTTTCATAAATGCCCTTTATAGGAATGGATGTAGAATTTTGTCAAACACTTTTTCTGCATCTGCTGAGATGGTCATATAGATTTTCTTTTTTAGTTAATATAGTGAATCATGTTGACTTTCCAATGTTGAAATGGTCTTGCATCCTGGATAGACACCACTTGGTCATAATGTATTATCTTATGTGCTGTTGGATCTGACGTGCTAAAATGTTGTTAAGGGTTTTGCCTCTATTTTCAGGAGAGGTATTGTTCTGTAGTTTTCTTATAATTTCTTTGGTTTTAATATCAGGGCAATCCTGGCCTCATAGAATGAGTTGGGAAGTATTCTCTCTGCAAATTTCTGGCACAGTTTGTATGGAATTTGTGTTACTTATTCCTGAAATGTTTAGTATAATTCACTGATGAAGTTGTCTGGACCAGGAGTTTTCTTTGTAGGAAGGTCTTTAATATACATAGGGCTATCCAGGTTATTTCTTCTTGAATGAGCTTTGATAATTTCTTTCAAGGAATTTGTTCATCTCCTCTAAGTTTTAAAAATCTATTGGCATAATTATCTCAGTCTTTTAATATCTGGAGAATCTGTAGTGATACTGTCTCATTTGTGAGATTGGTAATTTAATTTATGCCCTTTCCCTTTTTTTCCATATCAGTCTGGCTAGAGGTTAATCAATTTTATTGATCTTCTCAAAGACCCAGCTTTTGGTTTCATTGATTTATCTGGTTTTTGTTGTTGTTGTTTTGAGACAGAGTCTCTCTCTGTCACCCTGGGTAGAATGCAGTGGCGTCGTCATAGCTCACTGCAACCTCAAACCCCTAGGCTCAAGCCATCCTCCTGCCTCAGGCTCCCGAGTAGCTGGGACTGCAGGCACACATGCCACGACACCCGGCTAATTTTTCTATTTTTAGTAGAGATGGGGTCTCGCTTTTGCTCAGGCTGGTCTCAAACTCCTGAGCTCAAGCAATCCTCCTGCCTCGGCCTCCCAGAGTGCTAGGATTACAGGCGTGAGCCACAGTACCCAGCCAATTTTTCTGTTTTTTTATTTTATTGATTTCCATTCTATTGTGATCATTATTATTTCCATTCTTCTGCTTGCTTTGGGTTTAATTTGTTCTTTTTCTAACTTCTTAAGGTGGAAGCTAAAATCATTGTTCTGAGCCCTTTTGTAATAGTCATTTAATGCTATAAATTTCCTCCTAAATACTGCTTTCACGTCATTTCACAGACTGGATTCATTGTTGCTATAGTTTGAATGTATGTGTCCCTCTAAAATTCATGTTAGAACCTAATACCCAATATAATATAGTATTAAGAGGTAGGGCCTTTGGGGAAGTGATTAAGTCAAGAGCACTGTACCTTCATGGATAGGATTAGTGCTCTTACAAAAGAAATTGAAGGGATCACCCTAGGCCTTTTTTACCCTTCTACCAAGTGAAGACACACCATTTGTCCCTTCCGGAGGATACAGCAAGAGATGCCGTCTTAGAAATAACCCTCATCGGACACCAAATCTGCTGGTACCTTGACCTTGGACTTCGCAGCCTCCAGAACTGTGAGAAATAAATTTTTATTGTTTATAAATTACCCAGTCTAAGGTATTTTGTTATAGCAGCAGGAGGAGACAAAGATAGTTATGTGTTCATTTTCATTCATTTCAGAATCCTTTCTTTTTCCTTTGTCCCATGGGGTTTTTAGAAGTACAATTAGTTTCCAAATATTTGGGGATTTTCCAGATATATTTATGTTATTGATTTCTAATTCCATATGGCCAGGGAACATACGTTGTATGACTAAAATCCTTTTCATTTATTTTTATGCCCAGAATATCATTTATCTTGGTAAATTTTTCATGTGCATTTGAAAAGAATGTATTCTGCTATTATTCCGTGGGGTGTTCTATAAATGTCGATTAGGTCAAGTTGGTTAATAGTGTTTTTCAAGTCTTCTATATCTTACCGATTTTCTACCCACTTACTAGTTACTGACAGTGGGATATTTAAATCTTTGAGTATAATTGTAGATTTACTTATCTTTGCATTTTATCTGTGTTTGCTTCATGGGTTTTGAAACTGTTAATAGATATATAAACATTTAGATTTGTTTAGTGCTCTTGATGAAATGACCTTCTTTATTCCTGGTAATATTATTTGCTCTGAAATCTATTTTCCGTGATACTAAGAGCAACTCTGAAGATGTTGTATCTTTTTCCATCTATTTTCAATGTATTTGGGTCTTTAGATACAAAATTAGTTTATTATAAGTAGCATATAGTTGGATCTGGGCTTACCTCTTTGGATTCTCACATTCTTCTTTATTTGGGCCCCATAATTCCTCCCTATGTTAACTTAAACAATTTTAAGAAATTTTTTCTTTGAATTCTGTCCACTTTTACAGTTTGTCTTGAGCAGGAAGGTATGTCTGAAATCTCTAAGCTATTACCAGTTTTTCTATCAGCCAATTAGTGAAAAACATATATACGTATTTATTGAGCAGGTGGTATGTGACAGACATTTTTCTGGGCATTGGTAATACAGTGGCTAGCAAGTCAAGGTCCCTCCCCTTAAGAAACTCACATTCTAGTGGAGAAAAGTGTTCATTTTTCTGTACAAGCTGATTTGGAAGCAATTATTGTAAAAAGTATTATCTTGAAGCAAATGTTGGTCCCTGCTTTCCGAGAGCTCCTTGATAAGCCTTAGCTTCACAGGATGGACTTTTTGCCCGAGGAAGAACTGGAGGACCATCTATCAGTTTGTACAAAATCTTGAGAGTGGAAGCTTAAAAGAATGAGCTCAAGGGCATGGAGGCAATTCTAATATTCAAGAGATGACTGTGAGTCTACCAGATAGCAACAAAAATTGAGGAATCTGTGTTTGTCTTTTCTGTTCCTCACAGACATTCAGGTAACAGCCCCTATGACAGAAAAAAGTCACGGAACACTCTGGGACTCTGCCCACCTTCCAGCAAGCCTGGATCAAGAGAACCACCAGATACCCAAACTCCCTCCATTTCAAACCACCAGGACCCCCTCAAGGAGAACATTATTCCTCCAGGGCTTGCCAAAAAGAACATCATGGAACCACCAGTGTCCCCCAGGGGGAACATCAAACCACCAGAGCTTCCACCCAGGACATAATGAGACAGACACCCCACTTAACCACATTATCACCATGAAGACCCCAAGGCCCTATCCTGGTCTAGTGTGTCCACCAAAGAGGCTCCTCATCCTAAACTCAACCCCAAAGACCACCATGGCTGAGTCGTCTTCCCACGAATCCTTTTATACGGTACATTCCTCCTCTAGCATGTCCACGTTCTCCCATCTCTTCCCCTGCTTCCTCTCCCTCTCCAAGCACAAGGGCAGGAGTATGTTGAGGCTCTCAGGGGAATCATTCTTTCTGTGAGGAATGCATCTCAAGGGCGTAGGCCAGGGGAAAACAGTTGTGTGTGGTCTTGGAGCTGGTTGCTCCCGGGGTAGTACAGGGTTTTTTCATCCTGACAGACACTTCCCTAGTATTTCCTGTTAAAGGAGTGACTGTGCATGTAAATAAAGGAACCTCTCAGGAAGCCAGAGGGAAATGGGGTATTCGTTGGACCCCTCTGTGATCACCCAGCCTGAGGGAGTCTAGGGCAGGTACGATGGTGATGCCATCCTGAGTCAGAGAATGAGAGGGGGCATAGGCACATGTCAGGGCAAAGATCTCATCCCCCTACACACACATTCTCTGATGTAGGGTTCACTGAGTGCTTCCTAAGAGCTGTGGTTTGCTGATCCCCCCAGTGGGACCATGGGCACAAGCCCATGCTCACCTAACAGTCTTTGACGCTGAGGGAAAACTGAGCTTAGAGCAAGCTTCTGGAGCCCCTTCTGTCTGGGAGCCCAAAGTTTAGGGCAGTGAGTTAAGTTCCACTGTGTGGCCTTCACCCCTTTATACTTCCTTTCTGGCCTCAGCTTCATCCTGGGCTGACTGGGGCCGTGTGAACACTGGTGGGGCAGGGCTGTCTGGTTGGGGGACCTCCGTTTACACACACCAGCTCCTCTTCCTACGCAGACAGCTGGGGAGCTGAGGGATGGTCGGGGACATAGATGCCGGTGGCCCAGACACCTGAGCGTGTGAGGGCAAGCAGGACCCAGCTCTGCTGAAGTACCTAACGAGGACCTTGAGGGAAGATCACAAACCCTCTCCCCTGCAGAGGATTCTCCACTGGCACTGCTCTAGGCACTCGCCCCAGAGGACTCCCCACCCCGAAATCATACCTCCTCTGGCTGAAGCCCCCCCCCACTGCAGACCTACCCCAGTCATGTCCAAATTTGGTTGTCCCATGCTGGTCACGAAGCAATGTTTTACAGGTACCCAGTGGACATAAGGATTTAACACAAAGCAGCATTGTTCTCAGCTCATCAAGACATGTCCAAGAACCCCAAGATCTTTCTGGTAGGTGCAAGGGCCACTCTGGCCCTAGTTAAGGCCCAAAAGCCGATTCTGCCTCTAGACACCCCCAGCCCCTGCACACTTAGGTCCCCATCTCCCAGGCTGATGTCCAGCATTTCTGCCCAGGTCCCAGCAAGCCACTTTCAAGCACACCTTGAGCTCAAGCTCCCCAACCCCAGACCATCTGGGACCCGGCTGGCACAGACCAAGGATGTATAAAGGCCACTCCCCTACAGGGACTTGTCCTGACCCTACGTGCCCTCCCCTTCCCCCTCCCCCAGCAAAGACACTATATGGCCAGAGGAGGAAACAGATGCTTTATGCCCTGAGGTGATCAGGGGAGGCTTGGGGTGGGGTGGGGGTATTCGCACTACAATATATAAAAGTGGTCAGTCTCCCTCACCCCAGCAGAGGATCCGGCCCCTTCAGCTGCAGGGTGTTCTATTCAATGCACATTTGGTTTGGTTGCTGCCAGCATGGAGTGCTAGACTGTCCTCTTGATTCCTCTGTCATAATGGTGCACAAAGGTCAAAGGAGGGTGCAGGATGGGGTTGGTCTGAGACAGGCGAGCCACCCAAGGAGCACAGGCTCTTACAACTGGGAAGGCCACGGCAAGCTAGGGCTAGACCAACCTAGGCACCACAGGGGTGGATGGAGAGTTCTGCATCCCAGAGAGGTTACCTCCCTGGAAGACAGGTTACCTCTCTGGAAGAAGGTCAGAGGCCCAGTTGGTATGGTCAGTGGTGACTAGCCAGCCCAGCTTCGCTGCCTAGATGGCAAAGTCTTCCCCGGCTGCAGGGGTGGCTGACAGGCCTGAGCCAGCTGCTGCCTTGAGTGCAGGCCCCGGAACCAGCACCTCCTCCACACCGTTCACTTGCTGCTCCTGGAGCCCCGCTGTTTGCTCATGGCTGTGAGCATCTGGCTGATGTAGGAAGTCAGGAGGTCATCCATCTTGTAGCCCTGGGAGCAAGGGTGAGAAGAACAGCAGAGCAGTGGGTGGGCAGGGCCAGCCCTTCAGACCCAGAACATGGCTCTAGGGACCTCTGCAGTGGGCAGAACCCAGGACAAAGGCAAATCCTGTCCTGTCGGGACTCAGTCTCCCCATCTGCACAGCTGGAGGGTAGGATTCGTCCAGCTGGGTGGCTAAGGTTCTAAGCTGTTATGACCCCACAGTAAGCCCCTAGCTTTTGGGTCCCTCAAATACTGGATGCCTCCCTCCAAGAGTGACTTTAAAGGCTCTCAGTTGGGCTGTACTTTGGAAGTTTGAACCCAGTCCAGGAGGTCTCAGTGCCGAGGGTTGTACTTATGAACTCGGGAGCGACTCAGCTGTAACCACAGGCTCGATCTCCAGATACTGAAGGCACTCAAACGATAGTTGTGGAATGAGGGGTCTATTCCCCAGCCCCAGATTAAGTCCCTTCCCCAGCCCTAAGCTGAGCCTCAAACTGACCTGACCTGACCTGACCCCAGGCAAAACCACACACTCCCATGTTTGTTCCAAGGGCTGGGAGGATGGCTAAGCTGCAGGTGAGTGGGGAGCCCACCAGGCCGGCAAGGAAGAGCTCTCACCAGTGATGTCTCACAGAGCAGTTTGCTCCCACGCACCAGGTTCCCAATGGTGATGTGGAAGTAGGTGTTACCGCTGCTCCAGTTGGAGATCTTGGTGAAGGGGTGAGTAGTCAGGATGTCCTGGGGGAGCAGAAAGGGCATGAGCCACAGCCCGGACCTTCGGATGAGAACATGGCCAGTGGGAGCGGCCAGCTCTCTCACGGACTCCCATGCCTTGGTTTGGACCAGCCGGTCGGACAAAAAAGTCCAGGAGGCTGTTGGGTACTTGGGGAAGAAATTGGAAAATTGGGATGCCTGAGGGAACTGACACTGCGGGCCTGGATGGGACGGTCCAGGGAGAGTTTGAGAAGAGAGACAAGGCAGGACAGAGCCTTGGGGAATACCATGTGCATGGGTGGATTAGGGAAGGCGCCACGAAAGTGAGAAGGAAATGAGGAAAGCGAGGTACATGAAGCCGAGGGTAAGATGGTGGTCTCGAGAGTGCATCACCACCTTCCAGTTGAACCCCTTCTGCTCTGGCCCATAAACACGAGCAGCAGGGACACGGGGTGACCCTAGCTCAGCCTGCCAGCCTGACTCATAGGGGCAGAGTGGCCATTGATGCTGAAAGGGCACGTACTGAAAAAAGCTAATGGGATTTAGTAGGAAGGGACATGTTAGTAACTTTAGGAGAGCAATGTTGATGGAGCAAATGTGGGGTGAGGACGGTGGACCCAGCAAACACGGACCACCTTGCAAGATGCGTGGCCAGGGGGATGTGAGAGTGGGGAATGGTGGCTGGCAGGGGCTGCGGTGGTCCGTCTGCCACCTGTGTCAGTGACAGAGTTGAAGCCCGCCCTCATGTTCGTTCTTGTCCCTGCTTACCTTCGTTCTGGGATCAATGAGACTGACCCCGTACTTGTTGATGGCAATTAAGAGGATCTCAGGGAAGTTTGGCTCTGTAGTTTGCTAGCAAAGGAAGGTGGGACACCGTCAGGTGGGGGCCCGGAGCGGGAAAGCATTTGGGGACAGGAATGAAGCTGCCCCCAGCTGGGATAAACTCAACTTCTCCTGCCGCCTGCTTGGTGCCAGGGGCACAGAGGCCCTGGCGGCCCTGGCAGGACCTCGCAGTCCCCACCTCTGCTGGGCCCTCGGTGCTACCACACATCTCTTCAGGGGGCCCCGGATGACCCTCCGTATTGTGGCCTTTGTCTCAGCCCAAAGTTCTCTCATCTTTAAAAACCCCTCCTTGAACCCTGCATCTGCCTCCAGCTACCTACCTGCCTCTCCTTGCCTGCTGAGCTGCTTGAAAGGCCTCCCATCCTAGGTGTGACAAGGCCATCCCCTCATGCCAACTCCTCACCGTTGTCCTGCCTCTGGCATGCCCCTCAGGTCCCTCCTGCACCCCGCAGCCAGAGTGGCCTCTGGCCCTGTCATGCACCTGTTTAAAACCTTCCAAGGCTC
>RJWJ010038559.1:0-14945 GCA_004363605.1 Indri indri
TTGTCCCAGAATAATCTTGTTATGGAATATTATACAATTATCATAAAGAAAAATGAACTGATGTGAAAGTGGTCCCAGCAAAGCCACCAACAGCAGAGCAGCCAAATTAATTCAATCGAAGAACCTGGAATCGGAGACGTTAGCCTTGAAATTGGATTATCTTCCATAATTTGCTACTAGCCCACCAAACTCACGGTGTTCTTTTGGCACATGCTCATGCTTATAGCAACAGCTTTCTATTGAAAGCAAAAGGATCAGAACAATATTTTGGTGAGCTAAGGATAAGCCAATTTGCTTTCTCGTCACCAAAAGTACTCTGCTTCCCATTCCTCATCAATTCAAATCAACAAACCTGTACTGACTAGGGGGACAGGTGCAGGGCACACATGTGCCCATGTGCCAATGCATACTGCACACTCAGTCACGAGGGCTTGTATGTGGTGGGGTCCTAAACTCCACCACAGCTCCAGAGCTGCCCCTGCTCAGGGGCTCACAATTATGTTATAGTATATCATAATAACACTCAGATTTAGATAATTTTTTTCTAGAAATTTGACATTAGGTAAACTCCAAGAGTTTCGAATGAGAGTTCACCGTACTGTGAAGTTGTTCAATCTTCCTCACTAAAAATGCATATAGCCTTCCTTTCGGTAACTAATAACTGGAATAATTAACACATCACTTTCGGAAAATACACAATAAAAACATTTGGCAAACAGAAAAACCAGCTTTAAAAATTGGGCAGAAGGAAGACATATTAAAAAGCCTAACTTCGAAGAAAAATTCTGATATATGACCATAAAATTTGGATTTATTCCAAAACAAGTAGGCAATTTGACCCTTAAGCCTAAATAATTGCCAAAAGAAAATAAAGTAACATTTATATGCTATGCTAAGCACTTTCTTTTTCCTGATTTAATCCCCACAAAAATCTCAATATATAGGTAATATTATTCCATTATATAGCTGAGGAACTTGTGGCTTGGAAAAATTTAGTAACTTGCTCATTAAGCTAGAATTTGAACCTAGGGCTTTCTGACTCCAAACTCTATACTCTTTCTATTGTAACCTTGCCAGCTCACAAATTTGTTAATATAAAAACAAAAGAGAAAAGAGAGAAAAGTCAAAACTCCTAAACTACAAAAATATCAACTAAAATTCTCTATGGAGAGAAGTCAAAACCCTGAATTCAATTGAGGGTGTTATACAGATATTTGATTAAAACCCTTCCCTGCAGAAAATGACACTGTGCTTTCCTTCGAAAAATATTAATCTCAAACTCCAGAGAGTTTGACTTCAAAATCCTGTTGGAAAGGGGCTTAATTCTGTACAGTTAAGACAGAAAATAAGGGCTGGGCAAGGTGGCTCACACCTGTGATCCCAGCACTTTGGGAGGCTGAGGTGAGCGAATTGCTTGAGGCCAAGAGTTCAAGACCAGGCTGGGCAATATGGAGACCCTGTCTCTACAAAAAATACAAAACAAAATTAGTCAAGCATATCGGCACATGCTAGTAGTCCCAGCTATTCAGGAGGCTGAGGCAGAAGGATAATTTGAGCCCAGGAGTTTGAGGTTCCAGTGAGCTATGGTGACATCACTGTACTCTAACATGGGCAACAGAGTGAGCCCCTGTCTCGAATAAAAAAAAAAAAAGATAGAAAATAAGGAAGGCACATGAAAAATGTTTGGTTAAATAAGCGAAAAGTTAAATCCAGTTATGGCTTCTGAACCTGAAAACTAAATTGCAAATAGCCTTACATTTGGTAACAGTACTTTCCTGAAGCATGTTGAGTCTGTAATTGCAACAAAAGTACAGAAAGCAACCCAAAAATAAAATATTCCAAAACTAGACCAATTAAGGTAGGAAGATAAAGATATCAGTTGGTATTCTTAAGAAACTATGATACATAAAGTCAAGATTAATTGTTTAAATGTAACCATTTCATAAATACCATAAAGTCACAATTGTTTTATAGACCATCAACCAAAATACACTTATTAGCATGTTCTAACAAATATACCAAATCAATATGCCTTAAAAATTCTTTAGAGATTCCACACTTAATAATTCACTTCATATTGTCTTCCTGAAAATTTCTTCTTTGAATCTCAATTTTCATCCAACCGGATGTTCAAACTACTCCTCAAAAACATTTCCTTCAGTTACTTTGTTTTAATGCTGAGATGGTACCATTCTTGTTCAACTTCTAGATCAGCATTTACCAATTCCACAAAATTCTATCTACTTCTAAAGCTCATATACTGAAGTTGCACTCGGGGAAAAAAATACATTAAAATTAATTTTGAGGCCAGGCGTGGTGGTTCACACTGATAATCTTAACACTTTGGAGGCTGAGGTGGGAGGATTACTTGAGGCCAGGAGTTCCACACAATCCTGAGCAAGAGCCAGACCCCATCTCTACAAAAAATAGAAGAATTAGCCAGGCTTAGTGGTGTGCACCTGTAGCCCCACTACTCGAGAGGCTGAAACAAAAGGATCACCTGAGCCCAGGAGTTTGAGGTTGCAGTGAGCTGTGATGATGCCACTGCACTCCAGCTAGGGTGACAGCATGACTCTGTCTCCAAAAAAGAAAATTAATTTTAAAAAATTAAAAATAACACTGATGACAACGTCTGTTATCAGTTAATCCCCAAAGAGGTTGATTCTGGCTGCAAAGAGAAAAAGCCCACACCAAAATCAAGGGGACGAAGGCCAGTTCCCAGAAAACCTCTAGCAGACAGGCTTCCCCTTTTCCTTGCTCACAGTGGGCCCTCCTTTATGAGGATAAGAGATGGAAGGAGAGGAAGGGCTGCAAATTAAGGCTCCAGTGCACTCAATTTGCTCTTTCCCCTTCCCCTGTCCCAGATACCTACAGTGCTCTCAGCATGGGTACTGAAGGTTTTGGATTCTTCTTGGAAAAATGATGGTTGGGGTGGGCAGATGAGAGTAACTTCTCCAGTCCTGGAGTAAAAGTTGTGACAGGTATCCCCCATGTAGAGAAAACCAATAAACCAGGGACAAGGAGACTAGGTTGCTATGTTCTCATGGGTATTGGGGGTGAGCAGTACAAGGCCTGCTGAGGATACTAAAATCTGACTTTCCCTTTTTTTTCCTCTGCCTAAACCACCAGTCCCCAAGGACTGTAGCTATTACATTAAAAGGGTTGTCTCGGCTTACTGTGGAACTCTTTTCTGCTGGCTTGTTAGGCTGTATGGCAACCATGCTCCCAACTCCTGTTCCCAAGGCCACCGTCCTCTTTCATTTTTCCTTTAAGTGTTTAAATGCTATTCCTGTGGAGGAAGCCCAAGGTAGATAACCCCACTTCATTAAAATGATATAAGTCAACCAAAAAATGATTACTATGATTTTTTGGTTGTTGCTTTTTTTTTTTTTTTTTTTTTTTTTGAGACAGAGTCTCACTCTCTTGCCCTGGCTAGAGTGAGTGCCGTGGCGTCAGCCTAGCTCACAGCAACCTCAAACTCCTGGGCTCAAGCGATCCTCCTGCCTCAGCCTCCCGAGCAGCTGGGACTACAGGCATGCGCCACCATGCCCAGCTAATTTTTTCTATATATTTTTAGTTGCCCAGCTAATTTCTTTCTATTTTTTCAGTAGAGACGGGGTCTCACTTTTGCTCAGGCTGGTCTTGAGCTCCTGAGCTCAAACGATCCGCTTGCCTTGGCCTCCCAGAGTGCTAGGATTACAGGCGTGAGCCACTGAACCCGGCGGATTACTATGTTTTTTAAAGGAAAATATATATATATATAATTAATATATATATACACACAGTTTAGATTAAGAAATACTGTCAGAGATAAAATCTAAAATCTCCACACCCATCTTTTTTTTTCCTTCAAATAGAATCTGCAAAAGTTTTGCACTAAGAATGCTAATGTGCTGTAAATAGATTAGTCAGGCTAAACCACAACAGGGTGAGAAGGGTAATAAAAAGAAAGGCAGAGAGGAACTTTCTAAGCATGTACATATAAGTATGCGTGTATTATGATTACATTCTTAATTCCAAGATATGGTTTTGGATGAATCATTGTTTTGTACCATTGAGAGTAAAATTTCTGTCCATTGTTACACAAAATAAAGAACGGACTATACCCAAGTAGTCATTTTCTGTAGAAATTAAACGAGAAATTCTTTTTCACCCAGAACCACAAATTCTGTTGAGATTGGTGAGATTCACAAAGACTTCAACACCATTTATTAGCACTAAGAGAAGCTGCTTGGGATTTACTGAGGATTCATTCACATACAAAATTCTGCAAGGTAGGCTGGGTGCGGTGGCTCATGCCTGTAATTCTAGCACTCTGGCGGGCCGAGGCGGGAAGATTGCTTGAGCTCAGGAGTTCCAGACAGGCCTGAGCAAGAGTGAGACCCCGTCTCTACTAAAAAATAGAAAGATATTTGGCTGGGCAACTGAAAAAATAAAAATTGGCCGGGCGTAGTCCCAGCTACTTGGGAGGCTGAGGCAGGAGGATCGCTTGAGCCCAGGAGTTTGAGGTTGCTGTCAGCTAAGCTGACACCATGGCACTCTACTGGGCAACAGAGCAAGACTCTGTCCAAAAAAAAAAAAAATTCTGCAAGGTACAGTGAACAATTACCATAAAATAAGGTTTCCTGTTTGGTACTCTGGCTGCCAATATAATTCCCATCTAGTTATCTCTCGAATACTTTTTGAAAAATGTTTTTTAATATTTTCAAGGGCCAGGCAGCACCATTTTATTGGAGCAGAGAGAAGATCCTAAAGTCAAGGGCCTCTGCACAGGCCTGTAAAAAAACTAGAATCTTTACTACATCGTCATATTTGTAACTGATAACACTTTTCCAAAACTGTCTGTGTTTGGCCTTATGTTTGAAGGCTTTTCATACTTTAGCCTCAAACTACTTTTTTTATCATCTTGTAATGTTAAACTGATTCATTTGCTGTGTCTAAAAATGACCTACACTTTCCTATCTTCCTATCTTTGCTTACATTGCTCTGTCCAGAATTCATCCTTTCCCATTTTTCTCCCCACACGTAAACAGAATCCTTCTCACAGCTCAGTCCTAGCTCATCCGGGTAGCCCTCCTTCTCAGACTATCCAGTCAACGAAAGGTTCTCTGTCCATCTTCACAACCTCTGTAATAGTCATTGTCCAGATCACTCGTTTGGGCACTTAGGGAAACAAAGCAACAAATACTATATTTTCAATGACTCATAATATTGTACAATTAGAAGACCCTTTAAAATCATTACAATAGTAGGTACCCAACTTTTTCATCACCAAGGACACTTTTTGTTATTTAATACCTTTCCCTTACTCTTACTCATTCTTTGGCCTCTAGGTTAAAGTCTAAAGGCCATGTTTTTAAAAACTTTGTATACTAAACTACAATTATCAATAAGCAAAGAGTTTATTTTAAAAATAAACTAAATTAAAACTTTTATCATAATCAAAGCTGTTCAACTGAGTTTTCACACAGAAAGGATATACAACTCCAGTTAAATGCAAAGATACTTGATATTTTGGTTAACATGTACGGCCCTAGCATAGCTAAAAACGCATAATAACTCTCAGATTAAAAAAAAAAGTTGCCACTGCTATCTGCACAGACCTTTATCAATTTGAGGAACCAAAAATCAAGAACCACTGACTTAAGCCAATCCCTTTTTGTACAGGTAAGTTAAAACTTAGACCCAGAGAGGGAAAAGAGATTGCCTAAAGTCACAAAGGTAGTGTCAGAGCCAGGTCTCTAAAACAGGCATGGGCATAAGTCTCACAATTCTCAGTTCAGTGTTACATGTTTGTTACATGATGTTGATGCCAAGGGCCTCACTTAGCACATAGAATGCTGATGCTGCTAGGGCAAGGACCATGTCTCACAACTCTTAGCATCTTCCACTTACTCTTCTGCATAGCAGGAGTTACAATAAACACTTATTCACTAATTATATATAATCAACTAATACCCAGTTATCTAATAATTTTAGCCCTTAAGAAATCTAAATGTGAAAAGTAAAGCAATAAAATTTTTAGAAGATAATATTAGAAGTTATCTTCCTGATTTCATGTCATCAACAAGATACAGAAATCATTAATCATACAGAAAAATGATATTAAATTTCATTACTGCATTAAGAATTTGTTTAAAGACACTACTAAGAGTGAAAAAGCAAGCTATGGAGAGAAAAAAAGATATTTGTAACAAATACAACTGCAAAAAAGGGCTTGTATACAAAAATATATAAAGAACTATCACAGTCAATAAGAAAAAGGACAAATAATCCAATGGAAAGATCTGCAAAACACTTGAACATCACAGATGGCCAATAAATTCATGAAAATGTGCTCCCATTATTAACCAGGGAAATGCAAACCAAAACCGTGAG
This sequence comes from Indri indri, assembly GCA_004363605.1. Lineage (NCBI taxonomy): Eukaryota > Metazoa > Chordata > Mammalia > Primates > Indriidae > Indri > Indri indri. The sequence goes on from RJWJ010038559.1 coordinate 6,379, forward strand.
ATACCACTACATTCCTACTACATCAGAACTTTTAAAACTTAAAGGTTAAAATTTAAATTTTAAAAATTTGCAGTGTAAAAGTTTGACAGTAACAGTGTTCAAGAGGATCTGGAGCAATGAGGACTCTCCTCTGCTGCTGGTGAGAACACGCACCGCTACGACCACCTCAGAAAACAGCTGGGTAGCATCTAACAAATTAAAGATAAAGAAATCTCATGACCTAGTAATAATTCCATTTCTGAGTATATCCCCCAACAGAAACGTGTGCTGATATGTACCAGAATACATATATAAGAATGTTCTTCATGTTACTTAGTTTAATTGCAGTACTTATTTCACAACATGTATGTTTATCAAAACATCATGTTGTATACTTTGAATATATATAAATTTCATTTGTCAGTTATATATCAATAAAGCTGGGTGGGGGAGAGAATGTTCTTAACGGCAAATTCATAGTAGCCCCAAATAGAAACAACTACAAATGTCCATCAACAATAGAAAGGATAAAGTGTGGTATGTTCATGCAGTGGAATACTAAACAGCAATGAAAAATAACAAAATACTGTTGCGCACAATATAGAAAAAATATATTGAATGTAAGAAGCCAGATACAACTGAATCCATATTGTGTAAAAACCAATTATATAAAACTGAAAACTACACAAACCGTATTGTTTAGAGATACGTATTTAGGAGGTAAAGCCATAAAGAAAAGCAAAGACGTGAACGTCAAAAAGTTAGCATGTTGATTGGACGCAGCACACAAGCTGGATTCTGGGCATGCTACAAATGTTCTATTTTTTGATCTATGTGTTATATACAAAAGTGTTTGTATTATAACAATTCACTAAGCTGTATGTTTATTTTATTATGAACTTGCCAGTATACCTATTTTCTTTCAAAATAAGTTTTTTTAAACTGCTAAGTACAGGCCTAGCACATAGTAAACACTCAATAAAACATACTGTAAGTTTTTTTTTTAAAGGCCAGATACTGTTGAACTGATGTGACATACTGTGAGAGAATCAACGTACCTGTGAGTATGAAGAAGTCACAGATGAAGCAAAAGTCATTTGACTCCTGATCGAGTATATGATAATCCTAACAGAAAATAAACAGGTTGTATAGCTCCTTTACACCTAAAGGAGGTAAGATATATAAACTCTACACATGCAAAAGGCAGTATGGATTCCAATTAGCTAGTTGGCATTTAGCAAATTACTTAATCTTTCTGAATCTCAGCCTCTTCATCTGTCAAACTGAGAAAATACCTACCTGCATAGATAGTTTATCATAAGGTTCAAACTAAACAACGTTTGTAAATGGCAACGAGATCCTGTCTCTAAAATAAAATAATGATAATTTTTAAAAATTAAAAAAAAGTTTATAAAAGCACTTCATGAATGGCAAAGCACAAATGTGTAGTTATTAATCAATTATTACACCATATTATTCTAGATATGGGTAAACCAAGAATAGAGAGAAAATATTATGGAATATGAAAATATAAATACTTCCTACCCTGTTTTTTATTTAGGATGTGGGAAGAGATGATGCCTGTAAGTTGGCATAAAATCTTAGTGGCTAAGAAGAGAAAGGATGAAATCCTAGATATTGTGAAAATTGAATAGCACCATGGGGGGAAAACCTGCAGCTGATAATCTAAATACAGTCGTCCTTTGGTATACATGGAGGATTGGTTCCAAGATCCCCACATATACCAAAATCCAAGCATACTCAAGTCCTGCAGTCAGCGGAACCCTCATATACAAAAATTTGGCCCTCCATAAACACGGATTTCACAACCCAAAAATATTGTATTTTCAGTTCATGTTTGGTTGAAAAAACTGAATATAAGTGGACCGACACAGTTCAAACCTGTGTTGTCCAAGGGTCAACCACACAACAGTATTCACTAACGCTAACCGAATGAATTTCAGGAGAAAACTCCACTCTTAAAATACTGTTGATTTTGTCCTAAATCAGATCATCTTTGACAGCAGGAACTAACCTTAATCATCTTTATAATAAAACGCCTTGGGTATAACACAAATGGAACAAGAGGAAGGAAAGTGCTCCCTGTCAGTCTAATCAACCCACAATTCCCATGAAGTAGACAAATGTTGCTGGGAAGGAGGCAAGAGGAAGAAATGTTATGGCCATATCACCCCCAAAAAACACAGTCATTCTGAATAAGTAAAGGTTGAATTATTTTAACATTTTAAAGGAAGTTATTTCTGGCTGGGTGAGGTGGCTCATATCTGTAATCCCAGCACTTTCGGAAGCCCAGGCAGGAGGATTGCTTGAGACCAGGAGTTCTAGACCAGCCTAGGAAATATAGCCAGACCTCATCTCTACAAAAAATATAAAAAATTAGCCAGATGTGGTGACATGTGCCTATAGTCCTAGCTATTAGGGAGGCTGAGACAGGAGGATTGCTTGAGCCTAGGAGTATGTGAGGCTGCAGTGAGCTATGATTGTACCACTGCACTCTAGCATGGATGACAGAGCAAGATCCTGTATCAATCAGTCAATAAAATAATTGCTAAGTAAATTCACAAAGCAAAAGTCCCATAACAAACAGTTAAGACTCATTAATAAAGCTCATTGAAAACTAAAATCTTCTCCCTTCCTGCCAATATTTAAACTTAAAAGTCAACCCTTTCTTAACAGATTGCAAAATGTAAGTTTCAGTCCCTCTTGGGTCAAATCCTCATTAACTGTGATTTTATTCAAAACTAATCAATAAGTTTTTACTTTAGGGAAGCCAACTGCAAATCCTGCAGTTACAAAGCTTTCTAAATGATAATGACGGACACTCAAAATGATATCTTTCCAATATGAACCTGATGCTCTTAGTCATTCAGGTTCAAATGGAGATTACATCAGGAACCTTGCTATTCTGAAGTTGGCTGACAGGTGGTCAAACGGAGGAAGGACAAAACAAATTTAACTAGGAAATTATAAGCAATTTGCCTTTCAACTTACTTTTGAGGAGGAGAAACTACTAAAATGATTGAGATGAACTTTGCTAATTTAAATCTTAGGTTCGGACTAATCCAAACAGTAAGTAATCGTGAATAATAAGTATCAAGCATCACAAAGTAATGCTTAGATGCCACATAAACACAAAACTAAACAAACAGGTTTTTTAGAAAACTGAAATCACTGCAACAATGTTTCAAAGGACTTTTTAAAACCTCTTAAAAATTATTTCTAAGTTTAATAAAGGGAAATTTGCCATTTCGAGGCTAAGAGATATTTAGCTCTCCAACAGACTGAACTGGTTAAAGAGAAGCCTCACAGTTTCAAGAGCAGTGAAACTGGAGATCAAGTGGCTTTTCAGATAAGGCAGTGACATAACTTCAATCTCCCTTGACAAAGGAGATAGGCTCAACGAGAAGCCTATAGTGATTTCATATTCGGTTTCCATTCTTTCGTACTCATTCATTCGTATCATTTTGCTGCAACCCTGCTCTCCAGACACATACATTACTGGTACTAAACACATAATATGTATTAACCTGAAACTAAACTATCAGTAGAATTTTAGGCTTAGCCCAGTGGAAGGCTAATTGTTGCTTCTTTCTTCCATGACATGAAATAAAAATAACTTTTCTAAATGTACATGGATAATACTGATAAACACTATGTTTAACACAAGAAAAAGATCTCAAGAAATCATTCTTAACAACTAACATCAGGGCCACAAAACAAAATCATTTTCTGCCTCTGATTTTCCTTGATAAAAGAAGAAATAAAACAACAATTTATTAATGCTGTTGAGCCATAAAGGGCTACACTGTTTCTACTTAAAAGCGAATGGAAGTTCAAAGCTACACCTTCCCCAAAGAAAAGCCCCACGTCAACCACATCAATTACTACTAGCTAAAACAAAAACAAACACACTGAAGAAACAACCACCTCCCAAACCAGGGGTTTGACTGGTGAGCCAGATCAAACTACATGTTCATTTGTTCAGAACAAGTAAGTATAACAGCCAACTTAGCCAGTTCCCACAAAGCACACACTCTTGACAAGAGCCTGGGTCACTGTGATACACATTTTTTGATCCACAGCTCCTGGCTCACAGCTCCTATAACCTTTGTAATTTTCTAAGTGACTAGAGCAGTAAGTCTCTTTGATTAAAATACTTCTATTTGACCTTTTGTCCTTGATCCCTAAAACAGCTCCAGGGTGATAAAGATGACAGACAGTCTTTTCTTATTTATAACAAGCCCCTTTCAACCACACAAGACTTATGTTAATGAACGGATTTTTGGAAAGCCCCTAGATAACCACAGGACTGGTGGTTGGTTGCCAGAGGAACCAACCCTAAACTCAGAGGGTTGGAACTCACAGCCCCACTCCCACCTCAGGGGAGAAGAAAGGGGTTGAAGGTTAAAGTGATCACCAATGGCCAATGATTTAATCAGTCATGCCTACCTAATGAACCCTCCCTAAAAACCCAAAAGAACTGAGTTCAGGGGGTTTCCAGGAAGGTGAAGAATAACACATCCACTTGCTGGGAGAGGGGCACACCCCAACTCTTACAGGGATGAAAGCTCCTATAATCTGGAACCTTCCAGACCTCACCCTAGGTATCTCTTCGCTTGGCTATTCATTTGTACACTTTAAAATAGCCTTTATGGCCGGGTGTGGTGGCTCATGCCTATAATCCCAGTACTCTGGGAGGCCAAGACCTAAGAATTGCTTGAGGCCAGGAGTTTGAGAACAGCCTAAGCAAAACAGGAGACCCTGTCTCTACAAAAAAAAAAATTTTTTTAATTAGCCAGGCTTGGTATCACGTGCCTATAGTCCCAGCTACTTGAGAGGCTGAGGCAGGACGATCGCTTGAGCCTAAGAGTTTGAGGTTACAGTGAGCTATGATTAGGCCACTGCACTCCAGCCTGGGTAACAGAGCAAGACCCTGTCTCTTAAAAAAAAAAGAAAAAAGTAAAATATTCCTTATAATAAACTGGTAAAACGTGTTTCCCTAAGTTCTGCAAGTCACTCTAGCAAATTAATCAAACCCAAGGAAAGGACCACAGGAAACCCAATTTATAGCCAGTTGGGTACAAGCACAGGTAAACCAACTTGGAGAGCTTGTGATTGGCATTGGAAGTAGAGGGCAGTCTTGTGGAACTGAGCCCTCGACCTGTGAGATCTGACACTATCTCCAGGTAGGCAGGGTCAGAATTGAATTGAATTGAATTAGAGGACATTGAGTTGGTGGCCACTGTAGAACTGGTGGATTTCTTGGTGTGTGAGGAAATACTCTCATACATCTGGTCACAAAAGTACTTTGTGTTTTGTAAGAGTACAGAAGAAACTGTTTGTTATGCTTATATTCTCAGAGTAATCCATGGTCATTTGGGCAGTTTCCACACAAGTGTGTAACAGAGGTAAAGGTCTGAAAAAGGGCACAATGTTTTGTTTTGCTTTGTTTTTTTGAGACAGAGTCTGGCTCTGTTGCCCTGGCTAGAGTGCCATGGCATCAGCCTAGCTCACAGCAACCTCAAACTCCTGAGCTCAAGCCATCCTCCTGCCTCAGCGTCCCGAGTAGCTGGGACTACAGGCATGCACCACCGTTCCCGGCTAATTTTTTCTACATATATATTTTTAGTTGTCCAGATAATTTCTTTCTACTTTTAGTAGAGACAGGGTCTCGCTCTTGCTCAGGCTGGTCTCGAACTCCTGACCTTGAGCGATCCACCCGCCTCGGCCTCCCAGAGTGCTAGGATTACAGGCGTGAGCAACCGTGACCGTGCTGGCCTGTTTTTATGATTTGTCTCTTCAAAACCCCCACCCTTTTTGGGAAATAAAACATGCATTCCTGCCCAAAGTCAGTAATCAAAGGGGCAGAAAACTGTTTTGTTTTCTAGTATCTTAAACCACAGGAGATGGCTCAACAGAATTGTCTGGAGGTCACAAGATCCTCTTTGCCAGAGATAAGGTCAACCAAAACCACCAACTACAGTTAAACAATAATAGCCCAAAGCCATGACACGTGACACTGGTCACATAGACTTGAGCCCAACCTCTGAAAACCCTCCTTTAAAAAGTCCTGTATTGTCCTTTTTGTGCCCTTCCTTTTGCTCTCCCTTTGCTGTGACAATGGGTCTGGTCATCATCTGTGATGCATGTATCTCACCCTGTAAACCTATATCTTACTCTTGCCCTATAATCCCATCTTTCTCTCAATAAACTTCATTTTCATGCTTGCCTTAAAAAAAATAAATAAATAAATAAAAAGCCCTGCTGAAAGGCAGGATGGTGGTCTTTTGAGATGCTAGTCTGCTGCCCTCCTCATCTGCCAGCAAATTAATAAATTTCTCTTTTCTTTTCACTCAAACCCCTTGTCATTGTTCATTCTCACTGATTCAGCCTCAGGGACAAGTACAAACTTTCAATAACACGAGGAAAAAGCCTACTGCATGTATAGTGAAAAATAAATATTAAACCTTCAGAACTATTTGCAGAAAAGAAAAATGGAATCACAAGTCAGACTAGGAAGGAATGGTGCTTATCAAAGGTCAACCACTTGGTACAAATTTGCTCAACTGCCTTGGTCAGAGCACATGTACAGAACCCCACTCTTTACACAGAATTTTTCAAACATTAACCAATGTCCACAGCAGCCTAGTGAGGTAAATGATGTTTTACAAATAGGGTGATGTATCCTAGGGACACAGAACAGTGAGAGCCGGACTGGGCCCATGTTCTCTCTGCCTTTTACTTGATATACAGAGCATTGTTTATTATTATAGAAAGCTGCTCTCAATTTCGCACCTAAGGGATTATGTTTTAAGATATAAAGTCTATACTAAAGGTGGCAGGGCTGCTTTGCTTACCACTGCCTTTGTCAATAATTATTAAAAATTCCATTAGTTAAGCCAGGCACAGTGGCAGGCACCTATAGTCCCAGCTACTCAGAAGGCTGAGACAGGAGGACTGCTTGAGCCCAGGAGTTTGAGTCCAGCCTGGACAACATAGCAAGACCCCATCTCTAAAAAATTAAACAATTTTTAAATCCATGAAATTAGTTAAGGCACCAGCTTTTGAGTACCTTCTACCTATAAGAGGCCTGCCTATGAAGAAAAATTTCAAGTAAATTTTACTTTATATTATTTATATTACCAGTTGCTACAGAAACAAGTATCATTTTGTACTTGGGTATGCCAAAATCTTTTTATCATACAAGAAAATTTGTCTGGAGATTGACTGGAAAGAGACATAAGGAAACTATCTGGATGATACAAATTTTCTCTATCTTGATTAAGGTGGGGGTTATAATGACTCATCAAATCTCATTAATTGTATACTTAAGATCTGTACATCTACTGGCATGTAAATTTTACCTAAAAAATACAAGAGTCAAAGACAATTATTTAATAGCCAAATGCTTGAGTTAGAAAACACCAAGGGTAAGCCTCATATCATACAAAAAAAAAGACAAAACCCAACTGAAAAAAACTTGTTCTTTTCTCCTTTGGTCTACAGTTCCAACTTCTATGCACTAATTAATTCTTAAAGAATCAAATAAATACCCTTGGGGCTTTCATAACCTCCACTAAGCAGAAAAGAGAGTTTCAGGGCAGTGTGGATACCTGCATCTGCCTACAAGCATGCAAACCACATTCATCTACTAGAGTTGCCTCATACATCAGCCAAAGCAAAACAAACCATCCCTATGTCCAAAGACATTACCCTGTGATATCTCCTCTGAGCAAATTAAGAAAAGAAAAAATGAATTGAAATTTTATTTCTAACCACATGGCCCAAATTAGTCTCTCAGAGTCATCAATGAGATGCTTATCGGATTGTGGAGGCAAGGGTGGAAATGTTTTTGAAAATGGTGCAAATATAAATAACTAATATTATAAATGGAAATTGCCACTTTCATTTTTGAGTAGCTGAAAGAATATTTTAGCCAACCAGGCAGGTCTATTTTGTTCAGAACAAACACAGAAGTAATTACATAAGTGGATCCATTTCAAGCGTTAATAAAAACACCTTTGCTCCAGAAGCAGAAGAGCTACTTCTTGACAGAAATGCCAGGTTCAACCACTGGCAGATTGTAGAAAACACAAATGACACCCAAGGTAACTAGTGTAAGCTAAAGTACAACATGTTCACTTTTTAAAATAACTTCAATGCAACTCCAATGTCAGTCATTCTTATTAGCAATTGTTGGGGCTCAGAAACCGATACCCAGCCGGGCGTGGTGGCTCACGCCTGTAATCCTAGCACTCTGGGAGGCCGAGGCGGGCGGATTGTTTGAGCTCAGGAGTTCGAGACCAGCCTGAGCAAGAGCAAGACCCCGTCTCTACTGAAAATACAAAGAAATTAATCGGACAACTAAAAATATATATATATAGAAAAAATTAGCCGTGCATGGTGGCACATGCTTGTAGTCCCAGCTACTCGGGAGGCTGAGGCAGTAGGATTGCTTGAGCCCAGGAGTTTGAGGTTGCTGTGAGCTAGGCTAATGCCATGGCACTCACTCTAGCCAGGGCAACGGAGCGAGACTCTGTCTCAAAAAAAAAAAAAAAAAAAAAAAA
>RJWJ010038560.1:0-14930 GCA_004363605.1 Indri indri
TCCCTCACCTCACGTGTGCGCGGCTCCACCTTTCCTCTCTTCCTCCCTCCCGCCAGGCGGTCACTGCAGATTTGGATTTCGGTTTTGTGTCTTGAGCTTGCCGTGCCCGCAGAGCTGTTTGCGGACGCCTGGCGCTGGCTCTGCTTGTTTAAGTACAGTGTGTGTTTTGACGTGTAGATTAACATGAGGCATGTTTAATGAGTTACAATGATATGCTACTTGAATTTGCCTGTGAACTGAATAAAAAACACATTTGAAGAAAAATGAAGTGAACTTATCACCAGCTGAGACACTTTGTAATGAGGGAGACAAAGGTGGCGGGCGCTGGTGGGAGGCGTGGCAGACGTGGCTCCCGTGGGCAGGTCCCAGCTCGCTGAGCGGTGTGCGCCCCCTGGTGCCCGCTAGCAAGACCCTCGGTGCCCTTCACACCGGGGCAGAAGGGCCCAGCTCAGTGGATCCTGGAAAGGCGCAGTCTGTTCGGACCTTTGAGGGGAGGGCTGTTTCCCGTCCCTTCCTGTCTCCAGAGTCCCACAGTGACTTGAGGACTGAGCCACGCCTGGAGTGCAGGTCAGCCTGGAGCTTGGCGTTGTCAGCACGGCTTTGTGTTCAGAGCTGCTGCTGCCCTGAGCTGCGCGGGGCCCTCTCGGGTCGGTGGGTTCTCTGTACCCCCAGCCCCGTGTGCACCTCTGTCGGGATCGCCAGCTTCCGTGGGTGTCCGATGTGCTCACCAGCACTGCGGGGCTTTTGTCCTTTGGTCAGAAACCGGCAAACGGAAGCCAAGATACCCCGGGCGCCTCAGCCCCGCCACGGCACGCTCCCACGGGGACCCCATGGGGCGGAGGGTGCCCTGGCGCTCCTGAGGCAGTCACGGGCGCGGCGTCCTGTGCCCCTGCAGGGTGGGAGTGGACGCTGGAGACCCAAAGCAGGAGGCGAACGTCCCTGAAGGAGCAGCGGGCAGGTGTGGAGGGTCCGGTCCGAGCCTCGGTGGGGTTGGGGGGCGTCTGTGCTCAGGCAGGAGTCGTGGGAGGAGGAGTCCTGGCCCAGCTGACCTCGTGCAGAGAGGAGGCCGTCCGAGACCCCGTGGCAGAGCAGGGCATGACTGTGGGGACAGAGGCCGTGCCGGGCCGTGGCATCCTGGGTGGGTGTAGCTCCGTCAGATACCAGCTGGGTGGGTCCTGGGGAAGCTCAGGTTGGGGAGGACTATCGACAGCCTTGGCGGGACACCGCAGGGTCCCAGCAGTAGTTGGAGGAGTTTCCGGAGGAGTCGCCTGGGTCTCTGCAGATGTGAGTCGGTAAAAATCAGGCCTCAAAACAGCTGCAACCTCATGTTTACCAGAAAATCTGGGGGACACTGAGCTAAAGAAATATGACAGGAAACTGCACCCACAGATGTTTTAAACATGTCACTTAGTTGAAGTCTCATACATGAGTTACATTTTTCTGTGATTCTAATAGAAAATAGAAATATAAGCGTAATTGCTTTAAAACAGGAATAATGCATGAAATCTGCATATGATGCATGTTTCTGCTCTTTTTAAAGTAATTATCAACAGAGTTCTAAATAGTAACCTTTCTTAGGCTATTTAAAAAGCATCGTCCAGAGTGGGCAACATAGCAAGACCCTTGTCTGTACAAAAAATTTATAAAAACGGTTAGCCGGGTGTCATGGTGCACACCTATAGTCCCAGCTACTCGGGAGGCTGAGGCAGGAGGATCACTTGAGCCCAAGAGTTTGAGGCTACAGTGAGCTGTTGTGCCCACGCAGCACCCTCCCCTGGCTGTGCAGTCTTGGCCTCTAACCTCGGAGCTGCCACCAAATGCACCCTGAGGTGGGCAGGTGTTTTGCCGTCGTCGAGGCGCAGTGTTGAGAAATGCCGCACACGAAGTCCAGGGCTGACGCTGGTCACCCAGAGGGCAGCGTCTTGAGTACGGCCAGGACTCAGGATTTGGGGTTTGCTCTGGGTCTCGCCCTAGCTGTGCAATTGCTAGCAAGTCCTCCCTCTTTGTTCCTCAGGTTCCAAATTGTTAAACGGGAGGTTTATGCTAAATAACCTGTGACGTCTGTTCCAACCCAGAGACGCTCTCTGAACGTGCCGTGTCCGCCACCGCGCACCCCTCAGGTCTCGCGCTCTCTCCCCACTCTGCTGCTCCGTCTCACTGTCGATGTAAAGACTCATGGGCCTACCTGGCCAGGAGGCCTGGGATTCAGGATGCTCTGAGTGGCGTTCACCTGGGCTGCTAAGTCTCTATCACTGAAAAGTGAAAGACTGGAAATCTGATGAACGTACACATGTTCCCAATTACTTTTTTAAATAAAAAATGTATTTCTCCAGCCATTTGGAGATGCCTGCCGTAGGGACGAGCTCGGCTGCATTGGTTCACAGCTGTCCTTGCAGGACACAGAGAGTGCGGATGCGGCACCGTGAGATGTTCTCCAAAAGCCACGACCTCTGGGTGGTTTCAGTGCCAATCCCTGGTCAGTTCAGGGATCTGCCCACATTAATGCCTTCAGATCTCCTTCGCTCGTGGTGACGGTGGCCTGGGGTCAGGTGGACTCGCCGAGGATGTGCAGGCGGCACTCACGTCCCTCCTGCTTCCTCGCGGTGCGGTTTAATGAGATACTACCACACTGTTCCGTTCCCGCCACAGTGACGGCCAGGGAATGGCATCTGGTTACGGTGTTGGTTTGCCTGTGTCTGATCACCACCGAGCAGAGCCGCTTTTTACAGACGTTCCTTCCTCTCTAGTGAGCTGCCTGTTTGAACAATTTAGTTTTTATAGTGGTTTTTTGTCACTTTATTATTGAAATGTAAGGGTTCTTTATATCTGTGTTGTTATTCCATAAATACATATGTATAGATTTTATATATTATACATATGATAAATGTAGTTTATATTTATGTAAACGTATATATTTTATAATATATAGTATACTACAAATACCACGAATATTTATATACAAAAGTATATGTTGTATATAAATATATAAATATGTTCATGTATAGATACCATGTTCATATATAAACGCTACATGTGTTATATATAGCATAACATTTTATTGTATAACATATGCTAGTGCATTGGAATATGGGTTTTTGTCAGTGCATTACATAAGTAACAAAAACTTTAAAAAGCTCATCTTTTATGTTTTTACATGGTGTCTTATCGTGCAGGGTTTTTTAATCAATATTTCCTTAACAGTTTGGGGTCTTCAGTTCTCAGTCATAGCATCTTTCTTTTCAGTGACATCATAAAAATACTTGCCCATATTTTCTTCTAAAATTTAGTCTTCAATCCAGCATGTTTGTTGCTGTGAGATGGGGATTGCATCATATTTCTTTCTCCTCGGGGAACCGTCCGGGCACCCTCTCTTAACAGCTGAAACGCCCGTCCTCCCTCCCGCGCGACTGCACACTGTCATGCGTCCACCTCCCACCTGTGCGCAGTTCCCTTTCAGCCTCTCAGTTTCGTTCCCTGGTTCTATTCGTCCATCTTCCGACACCTTGATCGTTTTCTTTTTTCAATTCCGCTCTCTCATTTTATTTTATTTTACATGTAAGCTTCCATTGCAGTATAACACTGATAAAGCGAGCACATCTTGAGGACACGGCTCACTTGTTTTTACACGGTGGCCACGCTGTGCGTCCTCACCACCCGCTCGGGGCAGAGCACCTGGCACCCCGACCCCCCACCCTCCCGAGGCATTGCCCAGAGCGAGGGTCCCTGAAACCAGACATTGTGTGCTCTTGGTGTCTGGCTGCTCTGTGCCGCTCACCCCCACGACGTGCGGCCCAGTCCTAACGTTTTGATGGTTTTGGAATGTAAGGAGAATCGCAACTCTCCCCCGTTCTTTTTCAAAATTATCTGCCTGTTCCTTATTCTAGCATCATTTTTCCAATGAGCTTGTCAGGTTTATGAAAAAAGATTGCCTGGATTTTTTATTGAAATTCTACTTAATGTGTAGTTTAGTTTGGACATTTCGGTCCAACAGAGGACAGCATGTACGGTGGCGTCCCCCGGGGTTATAACACCGCCTTTTTACTGTACCTTTTCTACATTTGGGTCTGGTCGGGTGCACAAATACTTACCACTGTGCCACAGTGTTTGGCACAGTAACTGCCGTGTGGGTTCGTAGCCCAGGAGCACAACCCACAGCGCAGCCAGGTGTGTGGTGACCTGCACTGCCGGGGCATGTGCGAGTGCACTCCGTGATGCTCGCACGGCAGCGACATCGCCCAGGGGTGCCTTTCGCAGAGCACGCCCCTGTCGCTAAGCCACGCGTGGCCATACTTACGATGTTGGGTCTTCTAATCCAGGTTCATGGTGTGTATCTTCATTTGTTTAGGTGTTCCCTTGTCATTCAATGAATTTTTATTGTTTTTAATAATAATAAAGTTCTTAGAATATTTTATTAATTTTTTAAAGTAGCTTAACATAATTGGAATTATTTTTGAATTAATTTCTAATTATTTAAAATTGCTGGCATATAGGCATATTGCTTTATGTTTTGACCTTGTATCTTAGACCCTTGAAGAAATCTTACATTAGCTACGACTGTCTTGTTGCCAATTCTCTTAGCTTTTCCATGTAGCAAACACACCATCTGCAGCTATGAGTGATGTTTTCTTCATTTCCAATCCTACATATCCTATTATTTTTTATTTTATTAAATTATCTAGGGTCTTCAGTATAGTGTTAAACAAAAGGAGTTATTATAGGTACCAACATCTTTCCAATTATCTTTCTTTAAGAAAACATTTTCAGTGTTTTGTCTTGTGGGAGGATGATTTTTGCTGAAGGGTTTTAGTAGACAACCTTTGTTGGATTAAGGAAGTTTTATTCCTAGTCTCTTAAAGTTTTAAAAAAGTTTGAATGGATCAAATGCTTATTCTTGAATCTCTAAGATGTTACTGGGTTTTTTCTCCCTTTAATCTCTTAAGAAAGAGAATCACATCGACAGACTTTCTGACGTGGAACCACCGTTGCATTTCTGGGACAGGCCCTTTCTGGTCACAAAGTTTTGCTTTACTGATCTTCTCTGTTAGACTTGGTTTGCTAACATTTTTAAGAAATAAAAGTCACTTGTTTTTTACTGTATTTTCTTTGTCCGGTTTTAATTTCAAAGTAATCGTAATCGGATAAAATGAGCTGCAGCTCTAGACTGAGGACAGTGGCTGAGATAGGGAGTGGCTGCTGCTGGAAGCTTCAGGAACAGTATTTGAACCACCTGCACTCAGTGCTTTCCCTGAGGGTTGATTTTTGAACTTTGACTTGACTTTAATGGTTGTGAGTATAGTCACATTCTATCTCTTTCCACTCAATTTTGGCATTTTGGGTTTTTTCCTAAAAATGATTCATTTCATTTATGTCTTCCAATTCTGTCTCCGTTGTTCATAGTATTGCCTTGTGACTTTGTAAATCTCTCTATATACTGTTACATCCCCATTCATTCTTATGTTATTTACTTTTGCTTTCTTTTCTTTCTTGATAATTTTTATGGATGTTTTCCCATTTAACTTGAATTTTCAAATAATTAGCTTTTGTGTTTTTGTTGATGTTCTCTACTGTTTTTCTGTTCATTAATTTCTGCTGTTATCTCAAAGTCCCTTCCAGATTGTTCATCTAAGATTCACATGGTATTAATTCTCTAGTTTGCTTTGTCTTTTAAATTTTGCTGACACTTTCTCACTACGGATGGTTTCCTGCGTGGTTTCTGACTTTGGATCATGCACTGTCTTTGATGTCCCCTTTTTCTTATGCGAATCATATGGAAATCCCGAGAATGCTGTTAGAAACCTTCTTCCAAAGTGGTTTTAATCAGAGTGATTCAAGCCAGAGGGTTGTGTTAGATATTGAGTATTTTATTGTGGCAGGATCTGACACCCGTGTGTGATGCAGACTCAGGTTCCTGTTTCTAATGAGAGATGTTTCTGTGTCTGCCCAGAGCCTGAGGAAGAGGCTTCTCCGACCCCGCTCACCGCGGGGGCTGTCCTTGTCCCCGTGTGCAGGGCAGCTGTCCAGGGTGCTGGCAGGACACATGCCCGGGCCCTGCCTCCCAGGGCCTGACGCCCGCCTGCCGCTCAGTGCGCCTCCCTCTGCTCGCTGCTCCAGCTGTGGCTTTCCTGTTTCTGGCATCCGGGGATTGTGCTTCCTTTCTTTCAAGTTCAGTAACGTATCAGAACCTCTACTTAACCGTGTTTACGCGGCAGACTGGGAGCCGGGCCTGTGCAGTTTCTAGTGTTTGCTTGAACCTGAAATACCTCCTGACATTTTCCTCTTGAGCTTTCATAGTTTTATGCTTAAGATGCCTGTTGATGAAATTAGAGTATTTAAAAGCACACATTTTTGCCATGTTGGCACCTGTAACTACAGTGCCTATTCATACTGGATTTTCTAGGCAGCATGATTCCAAATTGTTGGTCCTCTGGGCTCGGCCATACTGGCACCCACGTGCTCCCAAAAGGAATGCTGAGGGTGCCGTGAAGAAATACAAAGTCGATCCCAGTTTAATTCTGACATTTTGTTCCGTGCAGACAGCAGGGAAGAGCTCCATGTGGGGTCAGGACCGACAGGCAGATTTCCGCACGTGCGTACACGAAGCCTGCCCAGAAACGTGGGCGCCCCCAAACATCGGCCAATCTTCTGCTTCTGCTCCTTGCCACGGGCTCCTGGCACGCTCACCCGAGGCCAGGCCTCAGCTGTGGCTCCAGATCCTACTCAGACCTCTTGCAGTTTGGGAGGGTTATGGTGATGAGCACAGGGTGAGGAATCTACCCGCCTCCTTGACACCCGGTTCTGGGCCCAGTGGGGCCCCCACACTGCCCGCGATCGTGTCTCTGTGGTGGTGGGTTTCTCTGTGCAGGAGGGTGATCTGAGCTGCACACATCAGAGGTTGGAGACCGTCTGGGGCTGCAGGGCCCGTGGCCAGCCACCCTCGCAGCGGGTGCTCAAGCCCCACAGATGGCCTTCCCCTGCACACCAGCCACAACTCAGGGGGCCCCAGGCCACCCGCATTTCTGACCAGCTGGACATAAGTTTGAGGCCCCCACACCTCACTCCTGCTTAACAGTTTGCTAGAGTGACTCACAGGACCCAGGAAAGTGCTATATTTATGACCCCAGTTTTATTATAGCAAAAAAAAGAAGAAGAAAGAAATCAGGACTAGCAAAGGAGGAGACACACCGGGAAAGGTCTGGGAGGGCCGCAGTGCAAAGCTTCTGGGTGCTCTCCGTGGAGCGGGGCAGCCCCCTGCCCTGCGCACACTGGTGCATGACGCTGCACAGGGCACTTCCAACCGGGGAAGATCCCCAGACCACAGCATCCTCACTGCCACTGAGGTTTCCCTGTGCACGTGTGAGCGGTTGGATCTCTGGCCAGGAGTTGACCAGTCACCAGCCCCCACCCTCCAGAGGTTGACTGCTCGGCATGGCTCAGAGTCCCACCCTTGGGTCACAGGTTGGTCTCTGTGGCCTGGACGGCCCCTCCTGAGTCGCCTCACTGCATAAACGGTCAGGTGTGGCCTGAGGGGCCACGCTGAATGGCCTCGCTCAGGAGCTTCCTAGGGGTTGGAGGCTGTGTCCAGAGCCAGGGCCATGGCCTGTGCGCTGCATCACACAGAGGGCCGCGGCAGGTGGTTGCGCAGGCTCTTCACTGACTCTGCGTCTTCCTGGTTCTCTCGTCCCTCCTCGCCCAGCCCCACATGTGGCCTTCCGTGGCTTTTTCAAGCCTGACAGCAGCTGCCACTTGAGCTGATGTCTTTCAGATTGGTGCCCCCGGCCCAGACCATTCCAACCTCCAGACCAAGCTCCTGTTGTGCTCTCAGGCAAGGTGCCTGGAACGCAGACGTTAGCCAATCACATCGGTGCGTGATTTGCAGGAAAAACACCACTGGATGAACATATCCGTAAACATCTCAGAGGCGTTTCTGGTATCGAGACCTTCCCCTTCCTCTGCAGTAATAACCCAGGAATAGGCTTCTCCGTTTCGCCTCTCTCTGAACACGGAGAAGCAAAGTCCTCGGCCCTGTGAAGGCGGTGGAGGAGTGTGCAACGCCGGACACGCAGCCCTTGGGCCGGGTCCAGGACGCGGCTCCGACCGTGTCTTTCAGCCTCGTCAACCCTCCAGCGTCCACCTGGGTGTGAGGGGCCAACTGCCTGGCGCTCTGTGAGTTTGCACCCAAGTGGCTTTAGAATCTGCGTGCACGTGGTGCCCGCTCAACGCTCGCTGCATTCAGTGCCCTGTGCCCAAAATTTGCCTGGTCTGAGACGCCCAGTCCAATCTAACCCTCAAACATAAACAATCGCCAAGTATGCTGCACGTTCAAAACTTGACACCTGTCTCTGCTACCCTGGTGCTCGTCTTCCCGGACGGAGGAGTTACTAATTTCAGACTTCTTCCCTCGTATAGTTGGTTTGCCCTTGCTTCCTCCGGACTTGAATTCTCCTCCGCGAGGACCAGGACACACCCAAACCAGCATCTCTGCTTTCAAAGACTGGCTGGGGGAGGACAGCAGGGTGCGGGGACGCAGCGCTCTGAGGGCCCCGCGGGTGAGCGCAGAGGCCTTGCCCAGGGCCCCAGCTGCCCTCCTGCTGTTCCCGGCACGGCAGTAATTGCAGAAAATGGGGAGCTAACGGGCTGTGAGTGCAGCGCTGGGGCTTCTGGCTTGGCCAGGGCAGACGAGGGGCTGTTTCTGAGAGGGAGGCCAGGGGCTCTGGGCCGCGGCTGGAAAACTGGGACCTCACAGGCCTGGAAGGGGACAGTCGTCCTTCTCATCAGCACAGCAGAAAACAGCCAAAGGTCCCTGAAAGCCAGAGCTCAGCTGCTCCGTGGTGTCCTCCGTATCACGGGGAGAAACAGGGAGCGAGAGGCCTCGAAGGTCGGTGGCGGCCAGAGCCTCAGTATCAGAGCGGCCGCTCCGCCGCAGTTAACACGCCTGACTTCACTTGCCACTTTATTTACCGGCTTAACCTTCTTTTCCTTTTTCTTTTTTTAAAAAAGCAAAATGAATAGTAACAGCATTGGAAATGAAAATACCTTTTGAAAAGTGCGTGTGAGAACGTCGTTCCCGGAAAACATCCTCCGTTCGCCCTTCATTTATTTTTTCTAAAGTCAGAGTAAGTGTTAATTTCCTGATTCCTGGGTGTGCGTAACTATCACATTTTTCCATTTACAAAGTAAACACGAGGCAGCTGAAAGACTTTGCTCATACTCTCGTTTGTGCTCACTTTACTGTCACAAAGGGACGGCATTTGACGCAAGCATATTGGCTATAAATGAATATTTTATCACAATTAAGGCCATTCTGTGCTTTATAGTTTGTTGCTCTGCCCTCGGGTGAGACCTGCCTTTCCTTTAAAACAAAATAGACCCAAATGTCAACTATTGGAAACCAGTGACTATAGGCATGCACAAAATCTTCAGAAAGACGCAATGTAAAATTTATTATCTCATCATTGATGTTTCTGTCACCGCGGGATCAAGGAGTCTGTCAGATCACAGGGCGTCTTCCAGAACAGATGCTGGTGCTGTTTCTGAATTTCAGAAAACCTGGCAGCCTAGGGAAATATTAAAGGTAGCAGCAGCCTAATTTTCAACAGGTTGTATTTTATTTATCATTCTCCACCTTTGGTTTGTGGAATTAACTTCGGACCTTCAGCAGATATTGCAAATATAACTTGGTATTATTTAACATGATTCCTTTTCTTCTATTTCCAATTTAGCAGCAACAGTGCAGGGAAGAAAAGACTTCTGGGCAGAGAACACGGGGAACTGACGAGACAGACCCGTGGCGTTGCGCACTTCTGACGGATGTCAGCGCCGGGTTACCCGTCCGCGATGCCGTGTGCGTGTCTGGCGCCTCTGTAACGAAGCGCCGCAATCCGGGGAATTAGAGCAGCAGAAGCACATCTTCTGCGGTTCTGGAGCCGGCTGTGGCACTGCCAGGCTGGGACCGTGTCCCCAGGAGGGACTGCTCTGGTGTTCCCACCTGGCCTTCCCTGTGTGTGTCTCTGTCAGGATGTCCCCTTCCATGAGGGCACAGTCACAGTGGACCAGGACCCCCCAGTGACGTCATTTTAACTCTATCACCTCTGTAGGAGCCTTTCCCAAGTCACATCCCACTCACAGACACCGAGTTTAGGACTTTGACGTGTCTTCGTCGGGGCGCAGCTCTGCTGCTGCATGAGGTGCTTGAACAGTTCGTTCCATCCCATAGTGTCTTGGGGTGCAGCAGGGATCTGTCCTGTTTACACGCCACGCCTCTGCCGGGGGATTCATTTCTGTACTATTCTGCCTTTGAAGGATCCGGCCTCCAGATGTAAGGTGAAGTGAAATAGCGAGGCTCGTCTCTCTCCTCTGGGTGGGCTCGGTTGGCACTTTCTGTGCCTCTTTCCACTGTGACCCCAGGAAAAATGTCTCTCCTAATCTAACAAAATGTGTGTTTTGTATTAGGTCATTCAACATGAAATGTCCGGTTTTGAATCAAAAGTGTAGTTTATTATGTCTCAAACAAGAAGCAATACAATTAATCAAAGTGTGCACCTGAACTATCAACACAGTGTTGCCATTATAACAGTAGCTTGCTCATGCCAGCAGCGGAGAAGCCTGAGGTGTGAGTGGTGATGAAATCACAAAAGGCATTTTCCACAGCTAGTTGAGAATGGAATATTTTTCCTTGCAAGAAGTGGCCCAAAGCCTCGGAGAAGTGGTAGTCAGTTGGTGCAAGGTCTGGTGAATGTGGTGGATGGCAGTTTCCAAGTCCAGACTCTGTAGTTTGAGCAGCATTGTTTGTGTGACACATGGTCAAACATTGTCATGCAAGAGGATTGGCCTGTCTCTGTTGATCAGTCTTGGCTGCTTAATCGCAAGCATCCTCATCATTTCACCCAGTTGGTTGCTGTAGACATCCTCTGTAATGGATTGGCCAGCTGGTGGATAATGCCAGCGCTGGACCAAACACACACCATTAGCTTTTTTCAATGAATATTCGGTTTTGGACTCTGTTTGGGAACTTCCTCTTTATCCAGCTGTTCTGCCGAATGCTTGTGATTGTCAACAAGAATCCATTTTCACCACATGTAGCAATTGGTTCACCTTTATGTCGTGACAACAAAGAAAGGCAAGCTTCGAGACGCTTTCTCTTCTGATGCTCATTTAATTTATATGGAACCATCTATCTGGCTTCTTTACCTTGCCCATTTGTTTCAAATGGTCCAATGTTGTTGGAATAGTAGCGTCGAACCTTGCTGTTAATTCACGTGCAGGTTGAGATGGATTTGCTTCCACTACAGCTTTCAGCTCATCATTATCCACCTTGGTCTCAGGTCACCCATGTGGCTCATTTTCAAGATTAAAATCACGAAAATGAAACTTCTCAAATCATCGACATACTGTGCGTTCATTAGCCACATCTTTCCCAAACACTTCGTTGATATTTTGAGCTGTCTGCACTGCGTTGGTTCCACTACAGAACTTATATTCAAAAATAACATGAATTTTTGACTTTTCCATGGTTTCACAAAAATTGCTCTAAAACAATGTGAAAGATAATCAGAAGCCAAAATATGCATTTGAAAGACTGAGGACATCTCTTCACGATAAGCATAAAACAAGCAGTGTCAAAGTGAAACGTCAGAGATATCAACTGTCAAACTCAGTGCTTAAGGAAAGCAGACATTTCGTACTAAGTAACCTAAGTGATTTTTATCATTACCATGATTAATGGTGTTTCCTCTGTACGTGTCTCTGATTGTGTCTGAAGTTGGTAGCTCTCTGTTTACAGATGTGATGTCCGTCCCCTTAGTGGGAAACGGAGCTCACTTTCTGGGCCATCTCTGCGTGGTAAAGGCGGCTGAAGGTGGGAGGTGTCAAAGGCTTTTCTTTGCTTTCCCGTGACAGGAACCTGTGCGTATCTCTCCGTCTTACTGAGGCCGGCAGGGATTAGGAGGGCTGCTGCAGAGAGCCGTGGTGCAGACGGAACGGGGGGCACAAACCTCGGCCCCGCAGGGCAGGACCGAGGCACCGGCTCGCAGCCACCAGAGCCTGCTCTGCTCCCGTCAGCTGGCCGGGCGCTGGGGCTATGCTTAGCAGACGCTGATGAGCGGACGTTCCGCTTTGGGCATCAGGACGGCTGATCCCGCCATGCTAACCGATTCCAGCGTGGTGGTTTTACAGGGCTGCAGTCCTGCCCCTTTCAGAGACGCTGGTCTCTTGGCAGCGAGGACAGACCTGCCTTCATCCCCCCTGCAGTGGACAGTGGGTCTTCCTGCTGCCCCAGGATGGCGCTGGCCGCCGCCCGCCGGGTCTGCCAGGCGCCGGCTTCTCCCCCAGCCTGGCAGGGTTGCCCCAGGGGACACGCGGCCCTGGCGAAGGAGGCCCTGAATGGGAGCTTCGGAAACCTGGGGCCTCCTTCCTAAGCCACTGCGGGTCGGTGCTGTCGTCCTTCCGGCAGTTAAACGTTTCTTTTCAGTGAGCATCAGTGGCTTAACTCACCTCTCGTTCTTGTTCCTAATTTTAATCTCACTCCTCTGTAGTCTTTTTTCACATTTAGGCCACGTTGGTCTAGTGATGGCTCTGTCACCCGTGTTTGTTCGTTTGTTGTTTCCTCTCTTGTCTAAAAGGAGCTTGCCCCTAGGTTTGGAGGAAAAAGGAGGAAACTGATGGTCCCAGCTGCTACTTTATCTCAAAACTCCTTGTCTTTCCTTCTTTTCTACACGCTCCTTCTTTTTAATTCTTGACTCCCTCCTTCCTCTGCCTCCTCCTCCTCCCCCAAGCCCGTTTCTGTTCCTGTGGGCTTTGCCAGCTCGGAACAGTGCGCGGCCCCAGGGACTTCTAGGGCAGTCCCGGCAGGGCGGGTGTTCTCCCAGGGTTTCTGCCGTGGAAACATCCAGGGAATTTTGGTCTGAGCTGGAGAGGAGGCAGCAGGGTGGGCGTAGCCGCTGCGTGGACACGGCAACACCTGGGGATGTAACACCTGTTGAGGGGTGGATGAGCCCTGTTGGTTCTGGGCCCCGGACCTGGACCTGCCTGGTCGGGTGTGATGATGAGGGGACAGGAAGAAGCAGGTGCAGGTTCCCGTGGACGTGGCCCATGGTCCCCTGTGCAGCCCTCCTAAAGTCACAGCCCTGCGTCCTGTGTGGACGGGGACAGCGGGCGACCAGCTCAGAGTGCACAGAGAAAGGTGGTGGGTGTGAACAAGCCTGTGGCAGGGCCTGCCGAGGCGACATGGCACCTCTCTGGGAAGGAGGGGTGTTCGGGGCGGACTGTGCGGGGCCGAGGGCGGTGGAGCGGACACCCGCGGGCCAGCCTCCCCCATGAGGCAGAGTGAGCCTGTGTGGGTCTAGTCCTGGCCGGCAACACACTGATGGGGGGACGTCGGGGCCCAGCCCCGCGAGCAACGGCAGGGAGGGGGTTTCTGAGCGGCGAGATGTGGCGTCCACCTGAACCCGCTGGTCGTGGCAGGCGGCTGAGGGGGCTGTAGGCTGGAGAAGGAGGAGCAGGCGCCATCCATGACGCCAGCAGTGGCTGGAGCCTGAGCTGACGCCGACTCCGAGATGTGGACGAACTTAGGAAGTGTGCGGGGAGAGCACAGGCAGGTGCTGGTGGCCCCTTGGAAGTGAGAGCCGGGTGGATGGAGTGTCCCCACTGCAGGGCTACCAGGACTGTCACCATGCAAGGCCCAGCACTGCTCGCTACGCAGCACACAGGCCCCTCGGGAAGTAGGTGACGTCAGACTCTTGACCGAGAGCACCCCTGTTCCTGACCCTGGTGGAGCTGGCGGAAGCACGTGACCCTCCTACCCCTCAGCGTCCTGGTGCTGAAACACGTCTGAGCCTCGCCGCGGCAGCTCTCACGGTTTGCCCTTGGCGCGACGCGTCCCACGGTGCTGATGGAGCGTCTGCACTGCACCTGCTAGTGGGGGCAGAGTCCGGGTTTTTGTCTGTAAGTGGCAGAATGCATTTTAGTTTATGGCTATCGAGGACCTGTCCACACAAGGAGCTACCTGCATTCGTGTTGTAGATACTTAAATAAGAGCATGATAGATTAATTTCAACCCAGAAGGAGCGTGGGAGAGTCTTTCCCCTTTGAGTAAGGGTCATGCCTGATTCAGGTCTGCAGCGATCGTGCTGTCCTGCCAGCATCTGAGGATGGCTCTGGGCTCTGGCCCATGACCTGCGCCCTGCCCGGGCGCTGTTTGCGTCCTGCACACTCCATCCCCTCGAAAGAGCCAAGGGGCCCAGGTTAGGCCATCTGCTCTTGGATCCTGCACACATATTGAGTTCCCCCATCCCCAGTGAGTAATTGGGGAGCTACATCAGTAGCAGGGGGACCGAATCTGTAATTTTCCCTAAATAGCCACTTGCTCTGGATGAAACCCTGAGCCTAAATAATACATAGCCCGTGGGAGCCGCCAGCGCCGTCCGCCCCACGGCTCTATCTGGTCAGTATCTGTGCCACCGTGAGGGCGCGTGCGCTGCACTTGGCATTCAGAACAGCTGGGGCCGCCGCGAGGGTCTTAAAGAAAGCTGCCTCCCTCCAGAACATGCCGCCTTTGAAGCCGCCCGTGAGTTGTCAATAACAACTGCCACCTCCATCACAAAGGGGATTGAAAGCAAAAATGAGACCCAGACAACAGGAAATAAGCTGCAGCTCGAATCCCGCCCTGGACGGGAATTGTCTGCCGGGCGCTAATCCACAGGCTGCGAGCCGGCTGCCGCCTTTCTGGGCGTCTGCGTTCTGATCTGTGTCAATTACCGCACAAAGCCGTCACGCCACACGGCGCATCCTTTTCATAAGCGTTTTAGTTTTTGTTCAGTATTTTACGTTTCTGCTTCTAAATCTTACTCGCCAACACCCAGCTGATGAGGGAGTGGGGAAATGCAAACACACGCGCGTCACCCCAAAGGCTGCCCTCGCACGCGTGCTCCTGCGTG
>RJWJ010038561.1:0-14924 GCA_004363605.1 Indri indri
GTGCTTGCGTTCAAGTATCCCTTATTTTGCTTAATAATGGCCCCAAAAGGCAAGAGTATTTATGTAATATTTTCAAACCACAGTTGACCAGGGGTAACAAACCATGGAAAGCAAAGCTGCAGATTAGGGAGGACTACTGTACTAAACAACTTCTAGACTCGTATACCATTTATCACTGGTTATATGAAATGGCAATATACTATTTATGTATTACCATAACATGAAGTCAACTTGTTGTCATAGTAACTTCAAGGTTACATCATTCATCTGTGTATATGCAAAGGTTTTCCCAAAAATCTTAGTGAAATTTTAAGTTTTAATATCTTTAGAAATATAATGCTATAAACTTACATGTGAGTTTCTGATGAACTTTATTCACAAGTGTAATGATTTACATTTATTTTGCATTTCCTATATAGCTTTGTTTATTTTGAATAATACATTTTTAAATTTTCAGTTTTTAGTCCTTCTAGTTGAAGGTGGAAAATGGTGACTGAAACAAGTCTTGTGGGACAACTTCTATTTCCAATCTGGCGCATTAAAATGTTTAATAGGTAACTTCAGGACCGTGGCTATGGTTGTCACCAAGTTTGAAAGACAAAAATGGCTGGAAATAAAAGTTCATTGCAGTTCTAACAACAAAGAACTCCTATTTATTTTTAAGTTTAATTTATTCAATCACAAACCCATAGAAAAGTTGGAATTACCATAAAAATATTTTTTTCCTGAACCAGTAGGTCATTTGCCCACCTGATGCCCCACGGACCCCTTGATGTGTATTTCTCACAACCAAGGATATTTTTTACATAAATACAACGCAACCATCAGAGTTGGGAAATTAACAATGATATGTTTCTGGTATGTAATCCTCAGACCCCATTCAGGGTTTTCCACTAGTCCCAGTAATGTCATTTATAGCAGAAGGACCCAGTTCAGAATCATACGTCATATTCTGTTGTCACGTGTCTCGTCTAGAACAGATCCTCCATCTTCCCTTGACGTTCATGACCTTGACACTTTGGGAGGTGATTTTGTGGCATGTCCCTCAGTTTGATGTTTCCTCATTATTGGATTCATGCTATGCAGCTTCGTTAGAAATATAACAAAAGTGATGCTGTATTTTTGTCATTTTGCCTTATCAAATAGAACAAAGCTTTTATTTATCCCACAGCTGTGATGTTCAAAATGATCCTTTGATTAAGGTGACATCTGCCAGGCTTTTCCACTGTAAATTACTCATTTTGCCTTCATAATTAATCAGTATTTTGTGGCAAATTACTTTGAAATTATGTAAATATCCTTTTCCTTATGAACATTTCAATTTATTCATTATTTAGATATATAAGCATAGGCTCCAGATTTCCTATTTTATTCTCTTACTGTCTTTATTATCATGATTCTCAAAATTTCCCAGATTTGCCCAGTGGGGTTTCCTTCGAGCTGGCTTTTTGTGCCCTTTGGTATGGTCCCATCATTCATCCAGCATTTCCTTGTTTTTTGGTGCAAAAAGATGTTCCATTTATAATTTTTCCTTTCCTGCCCCCACCCTGAAATCAGCCCTTTCTCCAAGGAGCCCTGTTCTTTTAGTGGAGAATGGCATTTAGAAGCCAAGATCTGGGCACTAGCTGTGCTCATTGTTATGAGAGTTGTCTTAGCTTGAGCTGTTATAACAAAATACCATACACTAGGTGGCTTAAGCAATAGACATTTATTTCTCACAGGTCTGGAGCCTGGGAAGTCCATTTTCAAGGGGCTGGCAGATTCGGTTCCTGGTGAGAGCTCTCTTCCTGGCTTATAGACAGCTGCCTTCTCTCTCTGTGCTCAATGACCTTTTCTTGGTGCATGCACATGAGGGGAGAGAGAATGCTCTGGTGTCTCTTCCTCTTCTTATAAGGGTACTAATCAGATCATGGGGCTCCAACCTCATACCTCATCTAATTACCTCCCAAAGTCTCCACCTCCAAAATCCATCACTTTAACATGTGAATCTTGAGAGGACACATTCAGTGCATAACAAGAGTGTTACTGCTCCTAGACCCTCTCAGTGGAAAAGCTAGGGGCTCTATCTATATCATCTATGTCTATCTATAGAGAGAGAGAGATGAAAAAAGAGCAAAATAAGTCTATACACATTTATAAATACGTTTTACACACTTTACAGATATTTATAAGTCTATCTATACATTGAAAACCATGAGTCCGCACCAATACCTCCCATTCCATTCCAAAAAAGAGTTCATTCTAGTTCCTTCCTTTTGAATATCTGTAACTCCCTTTTCTAAAAGTGATACACCTGAATCCTATTATCATGTATACACTTTCTTGTTTCAGGGGTAACCAACTTCCCATATCTGCCTCACGCCTCCCCAAATGACTTCCCTCTTGAACCTTTTCAAACTCTGCTACCTCATGCTAGACTCCCCATCCCCAAATATGGACATCCTCCTTACCCCATTAGGACTTGAACTGCCCATTCTGGAGGACCCCCTCCCTGTTAGATGCCCTTCTCACCCTGTTTGGCTCTGACTTCCCATGCTAGGCTGATCCGCTGCATAGATGTCCTCCTTAACCTGTTTGGCTCTGACTCACCATGTCATAACCCCCTGCCCCACCATGTGGTCACCCTACTCAGCGTGCCTGGCCTCTGACATCCCACCTGGGCTCCTCCTCCTCTGTATGGACTCCCTCTTTACCCCACTCAAGCCCCACTTTGGGTCACAGACCACCATGGCCCCTCATTTCCCACTCATGCTGAACACCTGTCTTTAGGCCTGTTGCACTTCAGGACTAACATTTATGAAGAGAAAGAAAGGGGGCAAGGTCAAATTATTCCTAAATATGTGTGTTGTAAAGATTATCTTTGCTAAATCTTGTTGAATTAGAACAGTGAGCTAGAGGCCATATATGTATGGTTTCAATTGCTGCTAACTATGTTACACAATTCCTCGTGTGGGAAAAGTAGTTATATTTACTTGTGAGAGCCCCCCTTAAGACTTTGATTGGGAAATATTAATCCTGCTAGAGTTTGGATGGGAAAAGGATAGCATTTATTGGATCCAAGAGTGGGTCAGACAGGAAAAGCAACCAAGAGCTGCCTTTCAAATCTTTTAAATCACATCTCACTTTGCTTCTTCATTGATTCCTCAGAATAAATTACTGTATACGTGGCACCAGAGATCTAAATTACACAATACCTTGAATATCAGACTAAGGCTTTAATTCTTTTATTTAAAGCCAACAATGGAGAGTCACTAAATGGGTTTGGGTAAGAAAGAAGCATAAGATTGTGAGGAAAATTTTAATTTCTAATTATAAAATTGGAAAAAATCATGATTACATTGTATATTTTGTTAACTATTTTTAGGATGAAAGCTATAAAGTAACCTGGTTGGGTCAGAGAAATTTTTTTTATAGTTGGAGTGCTAATAGATAGGCTGGCTTTATAGGTTAATAAAGTATTT
This sequence comes from Indri indri, assembly GCA_004363605.1. Taxonomy (NCBI): domain Eukaryota; kingdom Metazoa; phylum Chordata; class Mammalia; order Primates; family Indriidae; genus Indri; species Indri indri. The sequence continues at coordinate 3,462 of RJWJ010038561.1, forward strand.
ACGCCATTTGGACAAATCTGCCTCAGTATCATTCCTGGACTTAATACTACTGCCTTATTGCTACCACAGTCACTAATCAACAATTACTTGTTTTTATAGTAAGTGTAAGGTAAGGTATGATAAAATGTAGTGCTTATTTTGAGTAACTAGCTTTATCCAAGTACAAAAAAAAAGTGCATAATTTGAATTTTTTTTTTGTATTAAGAAGACTATTAATCAAATATTTGGGCATTTCATTTTGGAGAAACACTTTCAGTACTGTTTAATTACTACAGGAACTGAGCTATACTAAGAATTTATTTGATTTTCAATAGTTTGGATAGATCTACCTATGTTCTCTTTTGGCAAGATCAGAAGTGCTGGCATCACCTGCTGCCAAGCATCAGAACCCTCTTGGCCCCGAGTGTCAGCCTCGAAGTGCACTTGGTGGACCAAGAGCAGGGTAGGGTAGGAAGACCAAGGAGAAAGGATGAGGCCAACCAGGTAGAAGGACAGCAGGGGTTGCTGGAAAGAGGAGAAGGGGAGAAAGAAGAGAGGGGAAAACAGGAGAGCCTGAGGGAGAAAAAGGGGCAGGGGAAATGAAGGAGGGTGCTGTGGTTTGAATGTGTCCCCCAAGTCCAAGTGTGGGAAACTCAGTCCCCAATGCAACAATGTTGGGAGGTAAGACCTTTAAGAGGTAATTAATCACCTCTTAAATGATTAATGGGTTAGTTGCCTCAGAAGTGGGTTCCTGGTGAAAAGGATGAGTTTGGCCTCCTTCCCTCTCTTGAGCACAGGCTCTCTCACCCTCTCACCTTCACCATAGGATGATGGCAGCAATGTTAATAAATTTTGGTACTTGTCCCCGAGGCCAAATCAGTGAGAGCGAAGAATGAGGACAAGTGGTTCAAGGAAAAGGAAAGAGAAGTTTATTAATTTGTCAGCAAACGAGGAGGGTGGCAGACTAGCATCTCGAAAGACCACCATCCCACCTTTAAACAGAAATACAGGGCTTTTTAAGGGGGAGTTGTTAGCGGTTGGGCTTGGGTCTGTGTGACCAGTGTCATATGTCACAGCTTCCAACTATTGTTGTTTAACTATAGTTGGTGGTTTGGGTTGACCTTATCTCCAGTGAAGATGATCTCATGACATTTGGACAATTCTGTTGAGCCACCTCCTGTGGTTTAAGATACTGGAAAACAAAGAGCAAAGAACACTTTTCTGCCTGTTTGATTACTGGCCTCAGATAGGAAAGCAGGCTTTAATTCCCAAAAAGGGTGGGCAGTTTTCAAAAGACAACTTATAATACATTTTGCCCTTCTTCAGACCTTTATCTCTGTTACAGCAAGAGGGCCCTCACCAAATGTGGACCCCTCAATCCAGCCTCCAGAACTGTAAGAAATAAATCTCTGTGCTTTATAAATTACCCAGTCTGAGGTATTCTGTTATAGCAGCACAAAACAGACTAAGAGAGGAAGAGGAGGAAGAGAAAAGCAGTCAAGAGGACGTGTGATGACAAGGTTATCTAAAGATGAGATTCATTGTCATAGAAAGTATGGGAAACACAGAATGAATGTTTTCAAAAACACAGGAAAAGATCTCACACATGATAATTTGAAGGCATGGAGATGTTTTATTGCTTAAAATTTACATTTCTGAATTTAAGGAAAAAAAATTGCCCAACCTATGACCCACAGCCAAGTCTGAGTAGACTGTGCTTTTGTCTGTCCACATGGTGAAGTCCCACAGGCTCCCACTGACCCTCAGGCAGCGTCTCTTGTGAATCAAATACAAAAGCAAGCTTTGTATTGTATTTTAATCTGTGGCTGCCTTAACTTAGACAATAAATAGGAACAAAGCCTTAGGTCATATTGTTTTGAGTGTATATAACATCTTTAAAGACTTTCAATTGACATCATACTCCTTAATCTTTACAATATCACCCTGAGGTAGATAGGAGATCTACAGTTTTACCCCCATTCTACAAAAACAAAAATAAAATGTAAAAAATAATACAAAGGATTAAATGATATACACACAAAGTCTAAGAATGATTTCCCTTAGTTGTTCTCTTTTAATGAAGTGTAACAAAACTAAGCTAATCCCCATATATTGTGATGGACAAAAATGTTTATGTTGGTCCACGCTGCAAGTGGGTTCAATTTGGCCAAAAGAAACCACATTTCAAACTTAATCCCCTGAGTGTAAAACTGTAAGGATTATGCTCTGGTTATCCTTTGATATAGTCATATTTCCCTTCAGTTGAGGATTCCGTTTTACCCATACTTGCTACTGTCTTTTGACATTATTTTCAGTCATAAACTTTGGCTGAAAGAGCGTCCATTCCATAGGGGAGCATGGAACCAAGAGCTTCAGAGCAGAGCCTTCATCTCTGTTTTGGCCTCCTTCACAGTGATCCTAAGGTCACTTCATGGATCCTATAACTATTTGTCTTTTTGTAATGCCGTGAAGTTCAGGAGCCAGCGAAGTGTGGCTCAATGCAGCAGGGAACAGAAATGGGCAGCAGAAGATGCATTTCTTGCCTTTGTGGCTTATTAAATAGTCTTATTCTTTGTTTCCAAACCTGCTTTTCTTTGGCCTTTCTGTCTTCTAGGGAATATTATTTTTTGGATTTCTGTTTCTTTATACTGTCATATTATTTCTCATTATTCTTTTCGATATTGAACTAAATAAACCCTTAAGCATTGCAAATCTGTATTTCCCTCAGAAAAAAAGAATGTGCTCTTCATTAATGCTGATGATTTAATATGCCCTTCACAACAGAATAAGCAAGACTTGTCTTAGGTAAATGTGTTTTTACAAGGCATTTAAAGTAAATTATGTGGGTTTATAGCCCAATAAAGTGAAATCTTTCCCATTATAGCAGTGTTGGCAAAATTCTTAGCTATCTCCAAGCCACAGGGCCAACATGACAGTATGGGAAGAACAGGACTCTGAATAGCATATGTGACTGAAATGCAAATAACAAAACATGTGGTTTTCCAGCCTTACAGAGTGTTGGAAGACAAAACTGTGAGTAAACCGCATTATAATACTCAAGAGAAGTACTGAAAGTAGCCACAAGCTACGTGTTTCTCCAAAGCCACTCAGCTATCCTGGCACGTTGCTTTTTGTTTTTCAGATTTTCATTCTTTATTGTCTGTAATTTGGCATGTACTGTGATCCTCTGGTGCTCCTCCAACATGTTGTTGAAAAACTGCTGCAGCTAGAAGGAGAGACAGCCAATCAGTGCAATCTAACTTCTAACTTGGACAAATAAATGTCTCAATGCTAAGTAGCAACGTGATTTTGCAAATGGGAGATGATGGTCAGAATGCATAGAAACGTGTAGCCCTTGCTTATGTGTCCCTGGCGAGACTGGCTATGACAATGTGATAGACACCATACCTACCCTGAAGAAGTGGTTGTACACTGTGAGAAAACAAAAGAACTTTTATCTGAGGAAGGCAAGTCCTTTTAAATTATCAGGCCCAGAGAGATATTAAAATGAGACAGCAATCACTCACATCCTACTCCCCTCTATGAGCTATGTATTCATCTCTTGCTTGCTATTGCCACAAGTAGCTATAAATTAACCTAATAATGCCACACTGGATACTATAACCCATACCCTATAGCTTAACAATGTATAGCCAATCACTAATCAATGTTATCTGTAAACCAATGAGAATTCCTGACAAACCACTTTGTATCAGCCCACTCCCTGTCCCCCTTTCTTGCCTATAAAAACCTGCTTGTAACAAAGGCCAGACAGATGTCATATCCAAGGTTATTTGGGTCTGAGTCTTCCGGGCAGCCGTCCTCACTTTGGCTCAAGTAAACTCTTTAAATTATATTTTGCACCTCACCCTCTTTCTTTTAGGTCAACAACTGGAAAGTCTATGAAGCAGAAACTTTGTCTTATTCATTGCTCTATTCCCAAAGCACACAGTAGGTCTCAATAAATATTTACTAAATGCGTATTGAATATTATATAAGATTTATGGACAGAGATACAGTAAAACACTATTTTTTATCTCAAAAGAAACTTTGCTACTTCTAAAGCTCAAAATTGGTACATAATTTTTGTGTCTTAACAAATGCTATTCTTTATATGAGAATATTTGGATAGCAGATTCATCCATTGGCTAAATTACCTGATTGGGTCAGGTTAAGCATTCAGTTATGGAAACTTTTGTCACAATATTACATATAAGTTAGACTCCAATTGAATAAAAGATTATATTCCAAAAGTGTTAGTGGATTAGACATATATCACCATATATCACCATAAGATGATATTATTAGCACCCATTCAAGCTGACTTAAACCCAGATGCATTTGAAATTGAATAGTAAAAGAGCTATCAAGCCTAATTACAATGTAAAAGAAGGGTAAAGTTCTAGGGAGAAGCAGGTTAAGGAGCCAGGAACAAGCCGCTCTTTCCTTCCATGCACACACCTGCTAGCATGTGGGAGCCACATGCCCATAGCTCCATACCACTGATGCCGTGCCCATCATTGGGCTCCCGCAGTGGTGGAGTGGGGGGCTCTGTGGGATTGGAGGTGGGCTTCATGCATGCTTGACATGCTTGAGAGCATGAGAGAGACCAGGCTTCTAGCAGCGTGGAGCACAGAAATCAGAGCCAGAGATGTGAAGGGTAATGTGAAAACTGTGCCTGTGAGAAGGGATGAAGGACTGAGATGACTTCTTTTTCACTTTCCTTTTCAGCAATTACTTTAGATACTATCAAGTGAACTGATGTGATACAGAACAGCTAGACATTAATACATTGTAGACAAGGATATTCATCATAGCTGATTTATTTGTTTTCAAAACTGCAACAATTTAACTACTACAAAATTCATTTTTGTGAACCAGCAGAGACTCTAGAGTTTGGGAACTTTGAAGATTGCTAAATTTATACAAACTTCATTTGTTAATTCATTAAACAACAATAAAACTTCACTGTATTCTGTAGCGGCAAAGATGAACTGATGCACTTTGGAAGATACTAACACAAACTCAGTCTTGATTCTAGGAGCTTTCATTCCAGCATGTTCTGGGTGTGGTGTGCTTTTCTTCCTCTTGTCCAGGGAACCCCTGACAGCTCAGCCTCCGGCGGGCAAAAACCCAAACAAAGATAATTTCTTCAGGAATTAGTGGTTCTCCCTCACTCGCGATAACAACTACATGGACTGCTTCTCCTTTCTTTTGCTTAGGATCAAATTTCAGGCCTTTATGACCTATACATTTATTTGTTTATTTACTTGGAGAGGGTTGATCTTCCTTTCTTATTTACACAGGCCCTACTGTTCTTATTAACATAGTTCCAAGGCCCTGGTGTTTAATTTGAATCAATTTTATTGGCATATGATTTATGTACAATAAACTGTATCTAAACTGTACAGGTCAATGAGTTTTGACCAATGTATATACCTTTGAAACTACAAGCAAGATACAAGATTGTCCAAAAAACTCTCCTCAGGCCCTTTTGTAGTCCATCCCTCCCCTTGTCCCAGGCAACAATTATCTGCCTTTTGTTCACTATAGATTAGTTTGCATTTTCCAGACTGTGACTGTTTCTTTTACTTGGCATAATCACCTTGAGATTCATCCATGTTGCTACACAAATTTATTCTTTTTTATTTCAGGATAGCATTCCATTTTGTGGAAATTTTATATTTTCCTTATTCATTCACCTACTGATGACTACTTAGATGGTTTCCAGTTTTAGGCTAATGTGAATAAAGCTGCTATGAACATTTATGTACAAGTCTGTGTGTAGACACAGGTTTCTACTTCTCTTGAGTGAAAACCTAAAAGTGGAACTGTTAGGTCATATGTCTCTGATTAACATTTTAAAAAACTGCCTCTTTTCCAAAGGATTGTACCGTGTTACATTCTCCCCAGCGGGATAAAAGAGTTCTAGTTGTTCTACATCTTTGCCAACGTTTGGTACTACAAATCATGCTAATTTTACCTATGCTACTGGGGTTGTGGAGGTTGTATTTATGTTCTATTGTTGTTTTACTTTGTGTGCGTGTGTCTTCTTATAGACATTTGCTTTCGCCCACTCGTTTGTGTCACCTTTTTCCTTACAGAACTACCGCTTCCCCATTCTTAGTGCCTGCGGTTTGGGTGGGGCTGGGTCCTAGGGTAGGCACATGACCCAGGCTAGACCAATCAGAGTATTTCATCTCGCCTGGATACAGTGATTGGTGCATGTGACCCAAGTAGGACCAACCAAAGTCTTTCTCAGGTCAGGAGCTTGAAGCCGAGTGAGAAAGGATCCTCCTTCTGCAGCTGAGAGAGCTAAGGATCGGGTAAGCCTGGAGCTATGCTTCTCTCCATGTGGAGAAAGCCCACCTAAGAAGAAATTCAGCCGAGGAAGGCAAAGCCAAAGAAAGGCAAGCCCCGTGTTAGATTCTAGAATAGATATGGCTAAGATACGGTCTCAGTCCTCAAGGAGCTCATTGTGTGCAGCCTCGTGGGGTAGATATATTTACACACTGATGACAGTACAACGTGGTAAGCACTATGATAAATATATTCATAGGATGACTCGGGAGCATGGAGGAGGAGAGGGTATACATTAGTTCATTAAAAAAATTCCTAGAATTTTAAACCTCTCCTCTTCTATCCTCCCAAGTCATCCTAGAAATCATCTTAAAGGATGATTAGGAATTATCCAGTCTAAGACGAGGATAGGGAGGATTCCCCAGACAGAAGGCAGAGTGCTCCTTAAGTCCAGAAGGTGTGAAACAACATGATAATTCAAGAAAATCAGCAAGTGGTACAATATAGCTAGAGGAAAAGTGTTTGGGGTATCTGTTTGTCTCTCCTGCTCTCTAGCACTCGGTGGTGAGGTGGCAAAAATGTAGCCGGAGAGTAAGGCAGGGGTCAAATCATGAAAGGCCTCTCTCTTGTGCTAATAAAAAGATTTTAAAATTTCTTCTAAAAACTTTGAAGAGCTACTGAAGCTTTGGGAACAGAGCAACGACTGGCAGCAGTGGGGAGGGTGGGATGGAGGGAAGACCTGTCTGGGACAGGGACCATGGGCCAGAGCCCACTGCTGTAATTCAGGTAAGAAAGGATGAAGTCCAATCTTCCATGGACAGGGGGTCTCTATTTCAGGGGCAGGATACAATTAAAAAACACTTCCTTCACAGTGATATAGCACCAATGGAAGCATAGAAGGTAATAATTCAGGTAAGCATATTATTTTTAATTTTAGCAAGTGCAAATTACAGAAAAAGTGGTTTCTAAATTATCATTATATTTCACAATATTTACTTACCTCCATGATCTGTAAATCTGTACTTATGGTTCTCCCTATTATATACATTAAAGTAACCAATGATTGTGTTCCATACCTACAAAACAGGAAGATGCTAATCAGGGGTGGAAAGCATTTTGTAAGATAAAGCTATATTTTACACAACAGAGGAATGCTAAGTATACAGCCCCTATTAATTTCTATCTCTCAAATCTAAGCAAAGACATATATGAAATAGTTTAGCTGCATTTTTTAATAGGAAATTCTATTAATAATAAATATGTGTAGTTAAACACTGATTTGTATAACACATAGTTTTAAAAATTTTTATTGAAAGTAAAAAGCTCTTCTTAAAACAATCATGCTTATATTTTTAAATGAGGTAGTTAGAATATATGTTACATGTCTCAAATTAAGAAAACATATAAAGGAGTAAATAAATATGCAAATTATGCCCCTTAAAAACAATAGTTAATAAGAGATCAATTTCTGAACTGCTAAAACACCCTGCAACAGCATTTAAAATTGTGTATTTGTGCATGCTTTTCAGAGAGAGGATGCACATGTTCTGATATTCTCAAATGTTGGTGATCACTGAAGGCTAAATACCACAGCTCTACCTGAGCTCCTTACAACGGGCATGGTAATTGAAACTTCCTCCTCAGTTTAGTGTCCTTGAATATCCAACAAAAACCATCCAAAAAAAAAGCCATAAAGTATTGCTATGGAAAAACAGCAGATACGTACCTGCTCAAAGTGTTGCTGTAGTTAAAAAAGTAAATAAAGGACTTTTGGATGCATTAAAAAAAGAAAGAAAAGTTAAAATAGGGTTATTATAACAGACTGAACAAGAAAAGGTTGAACAGCCTTGACAGTCAATATCACACAATTGGTTTACTTAAACAATGTATACTTGAAATTAAAAATTATAAGAGTTTGGCATAATCTACAAATAAAGGTGAGAGAAAATAGCGTTTTTGTTTTTTTAAGTTTCCAGCTGTAACTTAAGCTGTGTCTACTTGAGGAAAGTGGAGACGGCCTGCATTTAATTCAGGTGAGCAAACCTGTGTTTACGAAGAAAGAGGAAATATTTCTTAGTTTTCTATTTTAATTGGCCAGGTAGAGAAAGCCTGTAAGATGACTCAAGAAATTTGAGTTCCAAAGAAACCAAGTTCCAACCTTAAAAAGAAAAGTAGAAAACAGAGGAAACCTACCTCTAGTACTAAATGTAAATTTCTACCAGACCCAGAAGGGTTACCCCAAGAGGGGCTGGGTTAATGTTAGCTTGAGCAATTTATAAATTGTAAAAATGGCTTGTTACATATATCTAGAAGCATTGTCCTGGAGATTAAATGAGATAATGTATGTGGAAGCACCATTAGAGTACCTGGCACACTTCATTCCTTCCTATTCTTGCCAACTTCAAGAGGAGTTGTTTTTGAGACAGATGATTTATCACTCTTATTAAGAAAGCAATCTCTTTGAAATACTACTGAACAGAAATGTATATATTACAAATAGTTTATCCTCACCAGTTTATTTGGTTTTGTTTTTTTTTGAGACCGAGTCTAGCTCTGTCACCCTGGGTAGAGTGCTGTGGCTCATCACAGCTCACTGCAACCTCAAACTCCTGGGCTCAAGTGATCCTTTTGCCTCAGCCTCCTGAGTAGCTGGGACTACAGGCACGTGCCATGATGCCCAGCTAATTTTTCTACTTTTGGTAGAGATGGGGTCTCGCTCTTGTTCAGGCTGGTCTCAAATTCCTGAGCTCAAGCAATTCTCCCACCTCAGCCTCCCGGAGTGCTAGGATTACAGATGTGAGCCACCACGCCTGGCCCCTCACCAGTTTATAAATAAAGTTTGTTAATGTTAAAAAAAATTCAACTGAAAATCTACCTCATTAATTTAAAATTTTTTCTGAAATTGAGATAAATAAATCACATTATATGATTAGTTTTCTAAGTAAAACAAATTTCAAACCTCTGAACAAATCTTGGCATCTCAAAATGTTTATAAGATATAACATTGAGTTATTTAAAATTTAGACACTGAGGTGTCAAGAACACATGAACAGATTAGAAATTCTCAGTAGTACTCCTGTAAAATCAGTAATTAAGAAGTTAACATTTCCTTAGTTAGCAGGAAGTAAGGAGAGAGCTAGGAATCAGAGCCAGAGGACACGAGTTCTAGTTCAGGATTTTCCACTCACTAGGCATTGACTTTAGATAAGTTATTTAACCTCTGAATCTTGGTTATTAATTGGTAATTATTTTATACGTGGTTGGGAAAACTGTAATTTTTGCATATATAAACATGTTATTTTAAAGAACCAACATTAAGGCAAATTTTTTCATTCTAATCACGGCGTTCCAACACTGCCGAGAAATGTTATCAATGTCATAAAATAGAAAATGACAATACTGAGAAAAAAGAAATAAACTGATTAACATAGGGACTCATGTAATAAAACAGATATATATCATATCAACCCAGTGATATATTACTTATAATGAACATTAAGCATTTATTATGTGCTAAGCACTTTAAATAACACATTACTAAATCATCTTAACACTAATTATTATTATCCCCATTTTTGAATAAGGAAACTGAAGCTTAGGTTAAAAATCTTGTTTAGGGTCACAATTTAGCAGTTTCCTCAACCTAAGATTGACCTGATTCTAGATTCTGTGGTCTTAGCTGTATGACACACCATGTTTCTAATGAATAAATAAAAAACTAAAAACACAATAAATACAAGGACACAAGTAACTAATAAAGAGACACTTTTCACAATTCTCAAAGGAAAAAACCACCACTTCGCTATACTGCTCTATGTATGTTTGCCCCATCCTGCCGATTCTAGACCTGTCCCCAATAGCTTTAATGCACTGTCGCCATCAGACACGACCACTGTGTGTCTCACATACTTCAAGGCCTGTTACCGCCTGTCCTTCTGCCTGACCCCGAACTCATCTTCCCAGCCCCATCTCCTCCTTTCCAGTGCTCTAAGTTCCAGTCAGTTATTGTGACCAGTCCCAAGTCAGCCTCCCAGTCCGGCCTCCATGTATTTCCTGGTGTCCTGTCCTCTGTGTAGAAGGAGTTTTCCAGCGCTGCCTGTTCAAATCACACCTCTCTTCCCCTTGAATCCCCAAAGCCCTTGCCATCTCTCCTCTACAGCATTTATCAGACACCAGGTCCTAATTACTTTACATCCCCAACAACAGCTTGAACTGTACCTTGGCATAGAAGAACTAAAACTTTTTTTTTTTTTACTAGAAAGAACCTTAGAATTTATCAAATACAACATCTATCATTTTGTATAAGAACCAAGGCTTAAATGTTATCTAATAGGCAAACAATAAATAGATGTTTTAGTTCCAGTTCCAGATGAGAGAGTTGGAAAATTTTGTTTCTCTCCTTTCTTGTGGAACAACTGGTCTACTGGCAAAATGACACGTTGTTTACATCAGCATATCCCAGGCTGGAGCTCAGAAGAACTGCATCTATAAGATGCTAGGTGGTCAAAATGTGTGGAAAACTCGAAATTTCCTTCTGCAGGGCTTCTTGGAGACTTTGCAATGCTAAAATATACTGCGAGTTTGCAAATGTGAGGGTTAAAACAGTTTTGAAACTGATTGAGCTATTGTCTCACTTGTTCCCAGAAGGCTTGTCATCCTCATCTTCTGTGAGTAACATTCAGTAGAACACACTTGAGAAAAACTGAAGTGATCACTTGTTAGTGATCAGCCAGATTTTCGCAAATTCAGTATAAATACTTTTCACATAGTTAATATAAAATTTAATTTGGCATAAGCATTTTTGTACTTATACACTTATACTATCTTTATCATTACATGAGGCCTAGCGACATACAAATAATCATGTCAAATATAACTGTTTAGTAAGTGATAATTAAATATTCTGATGTAAAGAACTAAGTAAACATTCCTGTGCCATTTTGAGTGTAAATAACATTTTAATTTTTAAACTGAACTTCTATTTCCTTCTAATAATTCATAATAATATTACTATCTATTCAAACAAAACCATTAGCAAAATTGAGCAAGACTGCTAAATATAAATTAAATCCTAAAAATAAATGTATGAGATGTAGAAATCAAATTTATTTGAGTCTGAAAGACTTTTTGTAGCAGAATGTGCAAGAGGTGTGAACTGAGATGAATTTACTGCAAATAGAATAG